>JAECUM010025956.1:0-36672 GCA_016617855.1 Megalonaias nervosa | reverse complement strand
CAAATAAGATATTAGTAGAAACGCATAAATCAGTGTTTGATTTACTGTAAATATTTCCTCTATTTTGATGGCACCGCCATATCTCTGGAGGGAAGAATACAGCGTTTTACGCATGTCATTCCGTCACAGATTATTTTATTTCCGGCTCAATAACGTGCGATTGAATTCACGGATTGAATCATACTTTGGAATTAGGTTTTACATTCAGAACACATAGGTCAGATATGATTTTCACCGTTTTCCGGAGAACATTTACAGAGTTGTGACCCATATTTGACTTAAAACGATGCCTTTCAATGTTGCTTTTGGTAAAACTTTGAATGACTTCTTAGATTTAAATCAGATTTGATACGAGAGTTTTCATTAGTAACGCCTAGATCATCTTTTCACATATTTTCTGGCAAACTTTCACAGAGCTAAAGTCCCGTTTTAACCTTGAACTTTTCCCTTCAATAAATTTAGAAGGCCTTCAGGAATTGAACTCAAATTGGTATGGGGCTTTTACGTAAAAAGATTCGATTAAGTTTGACTTTGACCAATGTGCGTCAAAATCTTACTAACTTTTGCATAATGTTTGCCCTTCAGTTACCACTCAATATCTTTAGAACAACTTCATGGATTGAAACCACATCTGTCACGAGTCCTTGTATTAAGATGACCTTGTTAAAGTTTTATTTGCACTGTTTACTAACACGTTTCATGTGCATTGTTTTCAGACAAGTTTCAATTACACTGATATGTTTATTTCAAATGATAATGAATATATGAAATCTTTCAAGAAATGTAAATAATAAACACTCTATAGGAAGTTGCTTGGTGAAACGTCAAAACCAGCAGAAAACGTTACTGCAAACCAGAGTCGTACACAGGTAACATAACCCTCGGCGTCCACTTATGTATTAATATAACGTTTCATGTGTGTACATACAATGGCTAATAATGATGACAAATACACGAAATTACTTTATTTCTTTTGTCTTTTCCTGGGGGAGGGGGTAACGGCATCATGACAAATATTCAAAAAGGGAAATGTTAATCAAGAAAGGTACATCCGGAAAACTTAGATAACATGATTACCCGAATGAACACTATTAAAATACGTTCGGCACAAAGTCGTATTTGTTGGTGATAGGTTTTCCATTTGCAATAGTCATTGATAAAGTATGTTAAGTTAAATACCGCAATCTTCTCGAAAGGTCTCATCATAATAGAATGGAAACATATTTCTGATAAAATGTGCAATTTTACAAAATTTTGAAGTTTATGGACAAGTCCATAACTTTCCCTAATCCTTACGTACTTTTGAATAAATTAACACAAATTGCTATAACTGGCATTCACACTCATCCGATAGCTATATTATTTGGTCATTATTTACTCATTTGGACTGTCTAGGGAACTCATTTTAAATTTTGTTTAGATCTCTCCAGGTCGCCCTACGATTACTCCAACACTTTACGATTACTCAAGCTCACCTTACGATCAATTCAAGCTCACCCTACGAAAGCTTCATCTTACCCTACGATTCCTCTAGCTCATCCATCTTGAACGATAAGGAGTGCCATACAAAAGACACCTAACCTGCTAATATGATTTCAGGTCACAACCATTCCATACCGTATTTTGTTTACACACTATCTCTTTCCATAGACATTAACATAGTACAGGAAACTTATTGTATTGCTGGCACAACTAGTTTTCATCACTAATTGATCGTTAACAGTCTACTCTCGTCTAAGAACAACTGTGGCCCAACATTTCACATATTTAATTCCATGCCAAATCACACATGTTAATTTAATATTGCCATGTGTCACAATGACACCTGCAACATTAACTGACATCTGCAAAATTCATACGTTACAACCCTTTTCTCTTGGTGACTGGCTCTGTTGTTTCTGTCTACCCCACTGTCTTGTCGACTGGCGCTCTTGATTATGTCTCCTTGCCTTCCCTTCTCTCCTGTATACTGTCTCACTTGTTTCTGTCTCCGTTACTGCCATCTTCTCTTGTCGACTGACTCTCTTATTTCTGTCTCCTTGTCTTCCCTTTAATCTGGTCGACTGGCTCTCTTCTTTCCATCTCTTTGTTTACAATTTTCTCTTATCGTCTGGCATTCTTGCTCCTGTCCCCTTGTCTTCCCTTTTCTATTGTCGACAGGCACTTTTGTTTATGCCTCCATGTAGAGCCTTTTCTCTTGGCGACTGGCTCTCCTGTTTCTGTCGCCTTGTCCTGCCTTTTCTCTTGTCGACTGGCTCTCCTGTTTCCGTCGCCTTGTCTTCCCTTTTCTCATGTCGACTGGCGCCCTTGTTTCTGTCTCTTTTATGATCTGTAGGTGAATTATATGGCATTGATAGTTATCTGAGTGGCTAAATATAGATAAATTCGTAAGTGATTTATAGCAAGCATTAGTTTGTACACGAGTCCATACAATGGCTAAATATTGATAAACTCGTAAGTGATTTATAGCTAGCATTAGTTTGTACACGAGTACACAGAATGGCTAAATATTTATAAACTCGTAAGTGATTTATAGCGAGCACTGGTTTGTACACGATTCCATACAACAGCGAAATATTGATAAACTCGTAACTGATTTATAGCGAGCATTGGTTTGTATACGATTCCATACAACAGCAAAATATTGATAAACTCGTAAGTGATTTATAGCGAGCATTGGTTTGTAAACGTGTCCATACATTATATGTCCTGTATTCAAATAGTGTTTTTAAAGAGTCTAAACCGAGGTGGTTGGTTCATTTTTTCTCAATCTCTTCTGAAAATGGCGAAATTTCTTTTGCATCTCTGCTGAAAATCAGTTTTGTTTTTGTTTCATAGCCCTTGTCCATTTTGGACTAGCATGTTCCGCTACTGATTATTACACTTTAAAACAAAAAATTAAAATAAAATGTATAGAAAGACAAATTATCGAACTATAACATAGCTTTATTAATAAAGCATATTGCATTTACCCGATCAAAACTATATGGCAATGAATGTGACTTTTAGACATTAAATAAAATGGAAAGAACAGGTTTTTTTGGTGGGTTGTTGTTGTTGTTTTTTTTTCAGTCTGGTTTGTAACATTTCCAGACATGAGTGATTATAAAGTGGGAATAGTTGAATATAATTTCCATCGCTTATCTCAATTTAAATTCTAAACTGAGTAATGTAAGTACGACCTGTCGTAATTTCTTGGTTGATTGCGTATCATGTATCATTATCGGGAATCATATCTAATGTAAATGTGGAAATAGTGGTATCTTTGCTGAAAGGAGAAAGAACGTTTACCTTATGAATAGATACAGATTTGGATTGCTTCAGAGCTCTTGTACAAGTAAATAAGAACCAAGAGATTTCATGTTCGCTGTGCATGAGAAATAAATTAATGTCTGATCTTATTTACCCTCTAGCAATTGGAACCGGTCTATAAATGTATGAAGATAAAATAGAATAGAGGTTTGTCTGGCCAATACTGGTTTATAATGAAAGTTAGATTTTACTGAAAAGAATTTTTTGAAATCTCATTATAGTTGTAACGAAAAAAATAGAGACACTGTTTTATTGATGGAAATTTAGTCCTTTAACAGACTTGAGTTTGGAACACGCATTACTGAAATTTGCATCTGATTCTTTGGTACGGATTTGAAAGCACACGTTTCGAACACACGTAGATCCAGAAAATGCCGCGGCTCATATAGTTTTCTCCACACAGATGTCATCTAGGAAGCATCTATACTAATAAATATAGGTTTGATCATGAGCACTCAGAAATTTAAACTTATTGAATTTTTTTATATCATCGTGTTCACATAGGTCTACTATGGGAACTGAATTTCGTACCGTGAGTTAAAATATATATAGTCATTTAAATGTATATATAGTCATGAGGTGGTGGCCGTTGTGAGAGATCTCCTTCACCACTTAGAGTGTTTTGGTCATCGTTATCTAGGAGAAGATAGACTGCAAAGTTATTGCCAGAATCGCTTAATTAATAAAACAAAATATGACATTAATGGATGAAATAAGAGATCTGCGCAGATATTTATAATAGACAAACACGAATCCCCGTATGTAAAATACAACAATTTAATCAGTTAAATAAACAAAAAAAAAAATGTAATCGAACATGACATGTGAATGATTCGCTTTCTCTCAAAAATGGAGTTAAAAAATTATGCTAATTTCAATTAACCGTTCCATTTCTGATCATTTTCATCATATTATCGAGTGACAAATCCAACTCAGATTGATGGCATGACCTGATCACCCGGTGATTCCGGTCCTTTCCCAATCGTTGATGGTGATCAATCAGCGTCTCTCTCTCTCTCTCTCTCTCTCTCTCTCTCTCTCTCTCTCTCTCTCTCTCTCTCTCTCTCTCTCTCTCTCTCTCTCTCTCTCTCTCTCTCAGTGCTTCGGTTTACCAACCTACTAACGGTTGCAGTCTACACTATCTTTTCTGTGTGCACTCTTTATGGAGTACCGAGATATCTTGTTTCTCCGTTTACTTTATTCGAACCAACGCTCGCTTATCATCAGAGAATTCCCCCTTTCCTTCTCCGGATACGGGTCTCTAAAAGTTCCAGACCCCTTGTCCTTTCGGTAATTTGTTTAACAAGAGAAATAACTTATTAATTTTCTAGGAGTCCCTCAGACTTTACCCCTAGGCAGAAAAACGTGGACTGATTAATTCTATGAGGGAACTATTCTTAAACCCTGAATACCCTCTGGGAACACACACCCCGTTGTTTAACGTAGCCAATCGGGACTACAACTTTACCCGCCAAAAATCTGTGTTACTCCCATCGAAGTCAGAATAATTCTTTCTAGTCGACATTTATTAATAACTATTCTAGAAAATATCATTTATGACACCTATTTCAAATGGACCACAACTTCCTAAAAACTTCCCTGGTTTGTCTCCGTAATTGTCACTTTACCGCTATGACCACCCTTTAACATTACACTATTATCTGGATTCTAACCTTTAGCCAAGTGGTCCCTAATTAAAACTCAGTTCATGCCCCAAACAGAACGGATTAATTATTACACGTTGCCAAGATATAGCTATCCTAGCCAATATATCAATCTTAATGTTTACATGTCACGCTGACCACTAAGTAATATACTGTGAAATAATCTACAGAACTATTCTACAAAATGTTATATATGAAATCTTGGTGCGAAGGGTTCGGGGTTTGGAGTCGAAACCCGGGATGATAAATAACTATAGGTTTCTTCTCTGATGTAGATTCCTGAGTAGAAAACTGATAGTTCCATCTATTTTCCAGTTAATTTGATATATTTCAATGCCAATATGTCGATATAACTAACAGTGTCTTGAGCATCGTTTTGGAGAGTAATATCGATTTCCGCGAAGAAGTGTTCTTGAATTGTAAGTAACGTTCACTGGCTGTCTGTATTATCTGATCAAACTAAAACTGCGCTTAAGTTGAATTTCAATTTTAAAGATTTTCTTTTGTGATAGTGGTTAAGAAAAACCAAACCATTTTCTCATGAGGAATCCGAGCCTGATTTAAAACAAGAAAGACATTTCCATAAACTTCTCCAAATTAGCATTGCAAATTTAATATGGCTTTGAATAGTATTTAGGATGGATTTTGTTTACGTAATAGGCGTGGTACTAATTTATATACACTGCGATATGTCGAGCAAAAGCTAGCGTTACTCTCGCGAATGTTCTTCGCATGTTGTGTTTGTTTATTATACTGTTACTTAGAGGCGGGTTTCAACCCGGCTTTCAGAATTTCAGAAATAAAAGGAAATACTGTCCAATTGATATACAATCCTTGTAAGGTCTTCAATAACCGTATACTAGTAAATTTCCTTTTCCTATTTTATTGCGTATTTCTAAAATAAGGTTAAAATTTATTAAAAGAATAAATCAGAGATTCCCTTTACGTCAAAGCTGTTTGTAATTCTATCATAGACTGTTTTATTCATTACTTCCAACATAAATTACCCCAAACGTAGCTAAAGAAACCCAAAAGAAAATGATTATTTCTATTACTATAGAATAATTTATGAATAAATTGTAGCATTTAATGTGAAGACTAATTTGATTGATAAGATCTGGATAATTATTCCTTTGTGGATTTAATAAAATTGCTTGTACGAAATATATATCAACTATTATTGTCACTGGATAGATAGATAGATAGATAGATAGATAGATAGATAGATAGATAGATAGATAGATGGATGGATGGATGGATGGATGTGTGGGCCGGGTTGTGGGTAGATGTAGAGATAGATAGATAGATAGATAGATAGATAGATAGATAGATAGATAGATAGATGGATGGATGGATGGAAGGATGGATGTGTGGTTTGGGTGGTGGATGGATGGATGGATGGATAGATAGATTGATAGATTGATATTAGTATATGGCAACCATTAATTTACACTAAGTGAGAGAATAAGCAAAAGTCACAGTTATAGCAAATATTGTTTTTTAATAATTTGAAGGAGACAAAAATTAAAAAGTCGAGATGATATCTCAGAACTATGCAAGGAACTTTATAGCGTCCTGTATCATTTACCTTGTCATTAGATAGTTCTCTGACCGAGAATGATCTAGATTATTCATTCTGTTGGTCCTTATAAACAATCAATGATATTTATTCACCCAATGGCCAATGTGCACAAATTTCATTATCTTCCGGAGTTATATTTACCTAGGACCCACTCAGTCAATAATGACAGATTAGCTTTTCTTTAGGTGCACATTAACATACGAAATGTTAGATCATGCTGTGGTTATTGTAGCAACGTGTTTTGCCCAGAGACACAATACCCCGGCTGACCTAGACTGGCCTGGTGAGGATTGGAATCCAAACCGTTATTGTCCCGTGTCCGGCCAGTTAACCATTGATCAACACCGGCTCATTGAATAAAAAGGAACGAAAACGATAACTATGAGAGACAAAAGTGTACAGGGATAGCGAAAACCCTTGGCAAGTCATTCATGGAAGGCAAAACGAAGACTGCTATTGTTGCTGATTTATTTTTTTGTTTGTTTCCTTATGTCAAACAATACTGGATATAGGCTAAAAGGTGGTGGCAATAGCAGACGAAGCGTTAGCAACGTGATTAGGCTGCAGTCAAATTATTGTAGTACTGAAGAACAAAAATCAAGTGAAAATGCTCATAATTAACTGTTGATATCCTTAGCAACCTTGCTTTTAATTCACTAGCCTGTAATGAAAATATATTCCATTTAACTAATTATTCAATAGTCCGATCCATAACTGATAAGTCAATTTGAATTATTTTGGTTGCAAACCATATCAGTTTCCTGACCACTATTAACAACAAATAATCCTGTGTTATGGTACCCAACAAACAAGGTCCATGTTATGGTACCCAATAAACAAGGCCCATGTTATGGTACCCAACAAAGAACGGCCCATATTATGGTACAAAATAAGGCCCATGTTATGATAACCAACAAACAAGGCCCATGTTATGTTACCCAACAAAAAAGGCCATGTTATGGTACCAAAGAGAAAAAGGCCTATGCTATAGTGTTCAACATACAAAAGCTCTATGTTAAACTCTGTGTTATAGTACCCAACAAAAAGGTCACACGTTATGATACCCAGTACAAAAGACCTATATTGTGGTACCCAACAATAAAAACCCATGTTATGGTACCTAACAGAAAAAAGCCTACGCTATGGTACCCAGCAGGAAAAAAGACATTCAGCAAAGCATATGAGTTTTCTCAAATCGATTTAAGTATACCTACTTTATATTCTCGCGTTAACACGTTATTTATATATGTCTCTCATCGATTGCCCGCATGCACTGTAGTCATCCCCAATTTTTGTCGATCATTCTTATAAGGAAGATATTCATGGCCAAACATAGCCGAGTGTTATCCTTCCATGAATTACTTTTCACTCTTAAAATATAACAATGACAACGTTTGAAAACAAGTGATATAATTATTTAAAATAAAATATGTATTTTCCTCCTCCTCCACACTCAACGTTTGGCAGGTAGACCTTGCCAATTAATGACAGGTGCCTTGTAAATGCTTTCGTTTGTGTACTGTTTTAATGTTTTGCACACATCAGGAACATTTCTGCTTTACCTACTGTGTGTACATGCTCGTTCCCTGAGGAACATATAACTCTGTAAGAAATATCTCATGTCCATGCTTTTAATATGTACAGATACAAAGGACCTCTCTCTCTCTCTCTCTCTCTCTCTCTCTCTCTCTCTCTCTCTCTTCCTTTATCCGTTTTGCCCTTGTTCTATTGTTCTATTGTTCTGTAGAAATGTAAAGTATACAAGCGAACTATCGTACCGCAAGAAATGGGGCTGATAGCTGATATGCGTACCTCCTAGGAAATTATTGGAGCATTCATACGTAGAATTATGCTTTATTATTTTTGAAAGTTCCAACCTCGTATTGTCATCGCTTTTTTGGAAGTATTCCAACGCAGTAATCTGTTTTTCTTGACATGTACTCGTTTGTTTGTGTTTTAAGTTTATCGTCTTTCCTGAGTTGTGATTTCTAGACTTATTAATCACCAGGGACCGTATTTTGCTCCGTTACACATTTAACACAAATTGGCCATGTAAATCTCTTCTGTGTTAATGTTAGCCTTATAATGAAGCTTAATATACTCCATTATCGACTTTTCCTGTTAAGTGTTGCTATTGAAAATAGGTTCCAAAAGTTCTCTCAGCTGGGGTTTGACACTACAGACTTTCTTGTTAACTTTGGTTCCAGTGGTATTTCGTGGCCTAGCCTCGATTCCTTTTGCTTTCTGTGACGTCGTGTAAATATCAAATTGTTGATAGTTCTACATTGTAATTAATAAAATTGTATACAAAGTGTTTGTAACAAGCATTTAGATTGGTTATAACCACATGAGGTCCGTCAGAAACCGTGAAGTCATTAGGTCAGAGCACCAGAAAGGAATTATTTGCATATCGATGCGCCCTTCATGTGTGCATTGGCAATATTGTGAACAGTGCTTAAATGTAGTTCTGTTATTTATCACTTAAGAATTATGTATTATTTTGTATATCTATTTGCCATTATAAGAATTAAACTTCATAGCTTATTGGATTGATGAAGTCTTGAAGCTTAAAATCGATTACACACTATGCGCAAACGGCATTCTCTACGCTACATGGGTTCATGCAGTGTTCAAGCAATAGATGTGCGTAATGACTTCATGATCCACATAAAATATGAAGTTTGGCGCTTAATGAATTGAATGAATACTTTTTTCCCTAAAATGTTCCGTCTAAAACGAAGAGGAGGCAATTTATTAAAATGGATTGATGTCAGAACCTTGTCTGGCTAAGATTTAATCTGAGTTTTCTTCTCTCGATCTTACTGACCTCTTCATTGGGAATTGCAGATTAGTGTGCTAAAATGGCAGGATATCTGTGGGTCGATGAGGCTGTGCTTCCTATCAATATCAACCAGAACAGTTTATAATATAAATAATTTACGACCGATATGAACAAACATCAACTTGCATCTTTACCTCATGAGTTTAACAGTTTTTAGGAATAGTAATTCTAAACTCCAGAAGTAAGTATTTTGCTTTGCAGTCACTGTATCATCAGAAACAAAGAAACGGAATCTGCAGATAAGTTGGCATTCAATAAATTTAGAAACACGATTAGAAGTAGTTACAATGAAGTTCAAAATTACAGTAAAGTGTAGATCTCGATATGTTAGATGCGAAGATTGTATCCCCTTACATATGTACACGTTATTAGGTACGTAGGTTGTATGCCCTTGAATACATATACGTCATTAGGTACGTAGCTTGTATCCCTTTGTGTGCCTGTAAGGTCTTAGGTAAGTAGATTGTATCCCCTTGTATACCAGTAAGTTGTTAGGTACGTAGCTTGTATCCCCTTGTATACATTGTTAGGTATGTAGCTTGTATCCCCATGTATACATATACATTATTAGGTACGTAAATTGTATCCATTGTAGGCCTATAAGTTGTCAGGTAAGTAGATTTTATCCCCATTGCATACCTATACATTTTTAAGTACGTAGCTTGTATCCCCTTGTATACCTGTAAGTTTTTAGGTACGTAACTTGTTTCTCCTTGTATATGTTGTTCTATTTCATATAAATATAGTTTCCAAAATCTATTTAACAAAAGCATATAAATCTGTTGTTTTGGTTTTTAAATAAGTATATTTGTTGGTTGTAACTACAACATTTTTGAAGTATGAAATGGATAAAAGGACAACTTAAGTAAATCCCTATAGACAGTGGCGTCACTGGGGGGGGGGGTGCGGGGGGTGCGGATCGCACCAGGTGACACCATCAGAGGTGGTGACACCAAAATGACTGTCTATAAAAGTTTTGAATTTTGTGCAGGAAGGAGGTACATGGGGGTGACACCATGAGTTACCGCACATGACTGTCTATAAAATTTTTGAATTTGTGTGCAGGAAGGAGGTCCGTGGGGTTGGCACCATGAGTTACCGCACTGGGTGACACCAACCCTAGTGACGCCACTGCCTATAGATGTGTACGCGAGGCTCAGTGGTACAGATTTATCATGAAAAACAAATAGTAAAATGCCATATCTGTACCTTTGTGAACAGCACGGATTTCTCGCATTGTGTAACTGTTTTACATCAATGAATTAATGATGTAAAATATATAAACTTAACTTTCTTTCTTTCTCGCTTAATAAAGAAGGAAAATAATACGTGCACATTTATCTTCAGATGAAAAATATGTCCCAGAAACATGTATACGCAGGTTGCGAAGTACATGCCGAACTCAAACGATTTCGATATACATGCAATAAAACATGGAACACATCTAACTCATACTACTGGTTCCCAGCTCATTGTTCAGCTAGCCGTTTACTTCCATATTTCGAATTGACATACTGCAGAAGTAAGTCTGACAAAGCAATCAAGCAAGGGAATTAAAATGTATCACAAAACAGTTTGCAAACCTCTCTTGAAATTAACTACGGAAGTGTAGCTTACATATGCTTTTTTCCCAATTATCCCTCTTAGTTCTAGATGCTGCTGCTAGAGCGGCGAAAATGTTCCATCAGCTATTATAGTAGTGAAATAAATGTTAACATTACACATCACATCGTACATCGACACTATTATTTCATCCCCTGGTGAAAGATAGTTCAGAAATCCACTCCCCCCCCCCCCATAAACGTATCACCTGCTCCGGCATGAAACGCCTTCGATATAAACACGCTTTGCCGACGGGGTGTTGTTCCAACAAAATATTTAGCTGTGTTATGAGACGAAATTACTGAACGCCTCACCGTTGTTCTTTAAGTTAGTAGATCTCTGAATGAAAGTTTCTGCACATCAGATATGCAAGTTTTAGGAGGGTAATATTCAGAGCAAAGATAACCCTTTTTCGGCAAATCTTTTCTGTTTTTTTGGCTTTCATCAGTTCTAATTTTCTTGGACCCTCGGACTGGCATTTTACAGAATCAAACACGGACATCTACAGACTCCAGTATTTGTAATTTCCATTAAGCCGATCGGGGGGTACTATTTCTGTTACATGTGTTCCGTTTCATCCTTCAGTTATGTTGTTCCGTTTGTGTCTATAACCTCTATTACAGGGGAGCTTAGGTAGCCCAGTCTGAAAGAACGGCGGATTCGGGTCGGCTATCTCAATGAGTCTTAAGCAAAGACACAAAACTTGCACTTTCTTGGCACGATATTGACTCTTTTCTGTTTGAAGTGCCGTTAAAACCGACGAAAGCAGAAACAAAACCCATACGACTGCTTCGAAACCTTTGAAACCTATGGGAATGGTTATGTTGTTAATGTAACCGATTCATAATCAGTGAGCTGCAGCTTCGAGTCCTGGCTAGACCAATCAGCGTTGATTATAATATCATTCATACACGTTTTGATTCTCGTACCTATTTGTCGTTAAACCGGTTTTGGACACTAGAAGAAAACAATATTCGAAACCCCTAATATTGCCTCCTTTACATGTTTCAAATATACATATCTATTTCTACAATGGAGGTCATGGTCAAAGACAAGTTTCAGTGTTCTTTTTACTTTGTTTAATAAGTACTCAAAATCTCCATAGCTAATAGTACTAGCTGATTGAATATAAATGGGTTTTGAAGACTCTTCATCATTCTATAACCAAAAGACTGCGAGGCATTATTGTCAAATTAATGTCAATCGAAATGCTTCTGTGTAAGTCAATTGGATTCTTTCTGAAAGCTGTTTGAGCTACTAAAGGTTTCGCGCTCTACGTAACACAGGAAATAATTCTCAAATGAACGTCTATTTCTGTTACTTTATCCACCAGGTTTTAAAAAACTCATGGAACATATTTGTTACGCAGCCTACGCAAAAGGTATTACACTGTAATTCAGTTCCATGAAGGTATTATATTATTTACAATGTAATACGGTGACTGAAGTCCAATTTTGAAATGTTCTTTCACATACATAGAATCGTACATATTATTTAATATCTTGAATTAAAATGCAAAATACATTTTCTCACTTCCCCTTTCAGCAAAGTAATGGCTTCAACAAAATTATCATTGTTCTATGTCACATTAAATAATCTTTTCCGCCGCACAAAATTAAATGGGGAATTAGTATTATAGCTTGTAATTACTATAGATAATTGTCTTTTCCGGTGAAGAGAGTAATCAGAAAATTTATAAAGTTGTAATGGCCAATGTAAATAATAGTCGCTCGTGATGGTGATGGGTTTGAAACACAATACTCTTTGATGATCTTACACATATAATTAAATCAAATATCTGACACGATGCCAGAAAAATATATTCCTAGTTGTACATATCTAATTTGCTGCATGTTGTGAATTTCTGTAGAGCTTGTAAAGATAAAACATGTTTTAAGTTAGTTCATTATTTAATATATCTAAATCTGCCAATTTCTCAGTACTTCTCACCCTGCCCTCCCATGTTTGCAAGAATGTCTTTACTCGTCTTATGTAGTAAGGTATTTGAAAAACATTGCCATCTAATTAGTACAGATAATATAGTTATTTGTTCATTTTGTGATAGGTAAATGATAATTAGAATGCCATTCCTCATGCAGCGATCTCTCATTTTTAGTTTAATAAATCAAAATCAATATCAATGAATAATTGCATGACTACTGTGTTTTTCTAGGTTAGTGTACACTGCTTTCATGAGTTTTCTATATAAGTACAATATTAAAATTTCCTTTTAACAAATACTGAAAGCTCACTGGATAAATCCTGTCACATGACGTCCAGAAACGCAGTGTTTTCGACCTATTGACAGGTACTACGATACTGCCAGCAAAACTCGAATCGAAATCAGTCTTTAATTTGATTTGAAAACGAAGTCGTTATCTTGATCAAATTACGTGTAACTGGCAGACGCCGAGGTTAAGTCTCCTGACTCCCTAAACCTAAATTTGCTCCAAAAAATGGCCCAACGTGACATAAATATTTATGTTTGTCATATAACACAAAGAGATAAGAAAACCCAAAGAACATCTGCTGGAGAATCAAGTGCTCCTTGCAAGGAATAAATACGTTGTGTGTTAGAAAATACGCTTTGCACAGTTTGGACATATCCTTAAATTATATTTTTTATGAGACTTTGTTTTCCCGATTCTTTGTTGAGAATCTTCGATGGTTTGATTATATTCTACATATTTGTTCTGTGCACACTTTATTTCATTGGGCATAGTGGAATCGTATTGTAAAAATTAAAAAGTAATAGGGTGGCAGTTTCAGTGATTTGAAATATTAAATTTAGATACAGCTGTCACTTCAGGGATTATCCTTGCACGACAAGAGTTTGTTCTTTCAAACCGCACTTCAACGAAGATAAAATTTGTTTTCAAGCCAGGAACACCAGTGATTTTCATTTTAGCTAAATGCAGGTTTCTGAAGGTAAGACAACTTTAAACCCTTGGACAACTTTAAACCCTTAGACAACTACAAACCTTTGGGATGTTTTAAACCCTAGAACAACTTTTACACTTGAACAACTTTAAATCCTTATGCTGTTTTAAACTCCATAATAGGTATTCAAAATATTCCATTGTTTCTAAAATACGGAAGACAAAGATATCTCAAGCAACCTTTCAGTTTTAATGTTGTCGTAAGTTTGATATTTCCACTACAACCAGCTCCTTCTGTAACTTAATATATTTGATTACAGGATAAAATTAAAACGAACGAACATTTTACTGTAACAAATGAATAAAGAAGTGATGAAAAGAAAGATTTTTTTAAGTCATAATACCAGGCTCTTTTCTCAAAAGTACCTTAATTCTTAATATATGGTTCAAATGTAAAGCGATAATAATAATAATAATAATAATAATAATAATAATAATAATCATA
Organism: Megalonaias nervosa; assembly: GCA_016617855.1. Classification (NCBI taxonomy): domain Eukaryota; kingdom Metazoa; phylum Mollusca; class Bivalvia; order Unionida; family Unionidae; genus Megalonaias; species Megalonaias nervosa. The sequence goes on along the minus strand of JAECUM010025956.1, from coordinate 22,286 downwards.
AAATAAAATTAAGCAAAATTTTGAATTTGTTCTTAATGAGTAACTAAACAAATTGTGTTAATATAATTTAAATCATATAAATTAAAGAAAAAATTACTGGTATTTTCTTTTATAGGTAGAGCCTATAACGATTGTTATTATGGTACTGACCTAGTAGTTTGACTGGTTTTATATCCGCCTGAAATTATACCAAGTTTTCGAAAAAGAAAAACACTTTTTCAGGATTCCAATATCTACTCTACTGTCATTATTTAGGTATAACTTTCAAGAAATGAATGAAATACTATAAATTGGCGTCAGATAGCATACTGTGCTGTACAATATTTAGCTGAGACTGAATTATGAAAACTGCTCCTAACTTAAACAAAATAAATTAAAAAAAAACAACAAAAAAACTGTCGCATACTAAATCAGATAGTGTAGGTGAATATTGTCACACCCATCCATCTATGGGCAGAACATGTTTACCCTTATCTCTCGGGTCACTGAATGTATGCCACGTGAGAAGAAAAACGACGATGAATGCAAGACTAAACTATACAACAGATCGTAAGACTAGAAAACGACAGTCAATATTTGTTATATTATTTTTCTTTGCTTTTTTATATATGTTATTGTATATCCACCAAACGTAACTGAGATTTATTTCTTGCACTATTTTTACATTTTCCCGTTTTGATTCACATCTTTCTTGCATTTATATTGATGAAATAGTTTTAGGATAATTTCAAACTTTAATGGCACATTAGCATTTTTTTTCCCGATCTCAGTCATTAAATACCTGATTCGCTTGGACAGTCATCAAGGAACGGCTGCACAGTCCTACAAGGTAATCAAGGAACGGCTGCACAGTCATACAAAGTCATCCAGGAACGGCTGCACAGTCCTACAATGTAATCAAGGAACGGCTGCAGTCCTAAAAAGCATCTTCCATGGTTTGCTCAGATGTGAGCCGAGGGCTTATCTGTCCCATCTCTTTACATTAGGCTGAAGGAGTGATATTAAGAGTTGTTACTGACAGCTGAATTAATTGTTTGACTGCAGTCTGTAATTTAAAACGTAGTAGCCTGTTTTTATAGTGTGTGCCCGCCAGTTTTATATCTATTTTTGTGACTATACGTCGCAGAAACAAATGTATTATATCATTAGGTCAGGTAAACTGTTTAGATATGAAGCTGTATTTATTTTATGAAAAAGTTAAGTTTAAATCGGTATTAAAAGAATTCCATCAGGCGGCCTCGTTTGGTGTTTCAGGACATTTTTTGAAAAAAAAAAATGTATGGATAGTTTCTTGTTTATTGCGAAGAAATGGAATAATCTACAGGAATTCATTAGAGTGTTTCTCAAATTGTTTCGAGACCCCACTACCCCTCAGTAATTTCTACAATGTTTGGAAATTTCATCAGTTGGTAAAAAAACGAAAACAAAACTGTCATAACTGTCCTATATCTTCCCAATTTGAACCGATTGTCACTGTTGGGCAAAGATGATTGCTTCAGTTTCATAAAATTATTTATGTTTTGGATTATAATATGTACTGTGTATGTATCTCGATGAAAGTTGAAAGAAACATGTTGCAGTAATAGATACAGCAATTATATAATATTGTGTTTAAGAGGGAAGCATGAGAAAATTTAAAAAAGATAATATTGCACCAAGTCATACGCTTAGCCATGCCACCGGGTGTTATAGGAAAGAATATGGACAAAACATCTACGACAATAAACACTACTTTTTAATTGTTTCCCTGCCATACGTTTCTTGGGTGCAGGATGTTTATAAAATAAATCTTCATTAGGAATAAATCTGATTTAAATGATCATTAAGTTAATAAGCGGCCATCTTTACAATTTTGCTTTTCGTAACTCCACCTGAATGGATGGTCACATCAACACGGGGTTTTGCTGAAAGACTTCTTAATATATTTAGTTGGTCCGAAATAAAAAATGGTGACGAAAAGATGTCGAATGGGATTGTCATGGGAATCCTGCTTTTGCTATTTCTCCTGCATTCAAATAATTTTGCTAATTTTTTTTTCACCTTTAGTCTTTGCAAAAATGTTCAATTGGTCTTAAATGAAAATGGTGCCGATCGGATGCCCAAACAGTGGCCATCATGAAAATATTCTTATCGCTATTCGTCTTGAATGAATAGTTGTATCAACACGGTGGTTTTACTAAAAGACAGTCAGATATTCAATATGTCTGTCACAGAGGCCATCTTGAAAATCTTGTTACCGCTATTTCTTCTGAATTAATATTTCTTATTAGAACTGAATTTTCACTGAAAGACGTCTTATGGTCGTAACTGAAAATTGCTCTGATCCGACTAGTGATATCGCTGTTACAATGGCCATAGTGCTATCATTACTTCACATGACTAGTAGTTGTGCTTTCTCCAAAATATTTTCTTATTGGGTTTAGTTGATACTTAACAGAAATGGTGCCGTCGAATTTGGCCACCATGGCACACATCTTGAAAATCATTTTATCGTTATTCCTCCAAAATGGAAAATCGTATCAACATGGTGTTTCCACCAGAAGTCTTCTGATGATAGCCTCTTGGTGAGAGATGAAAAGGCTTCCAATATGTCCACCACAGCATCAAGTTTTAAATTCTTGTTATGGCTGAAGAATATCGGACATGGCTTCAATACTCAGCGGTTATAAGTAAGAATATTCTTTTCTTGAATTCCCGGAAATTTATTCAGTCAGTAGAGCGCCGATCCCTTTGAGCGACTCTTGCTTCTATTTTCTGCAGACCGGAATTATTTTTGCCTACCAGCTGTGTGGCCGTTCATTGTCGAATCTTTAACAGGTAACCCGATTTATATACATTTATCTCGAAAAAATGCCGCGAAACGCCCTATTCTAATTATTTGTAATATTTACGCTAACTTTTGTGAGGCACTGCTTGTATTGAGGACTTGGCCATCTAGTGTTCACAATAGTTCTATTTTTTCACACATTAAAACCAATGCTTCTGTAAGTGAATTACGGGCATAATATCTGTTCCAGAAAACTTAATTTTCCTTTGGAATTGTTTGCACTAAATACCGTTGTGGCAATAAAAGATTTTTCAATCGAAGATATTAAATTAATATATTATAGACATAATGTGTTGTAATCAATCGGATATATATATATATATATATATATATATATATATATATATATATATATATATATATATATATATATGCATTACAAATAACATGACTTTTAAAGTGTTGGTGTAAAGCAGTTTGATATACCAGTACCATTGGCACATCAAATTGTGATCCGCCCATGGCCCATTATAGCGCATATATAAATACTGTGTCAACATTAGGTTGTATTTCAATAGTAGGTTATCGCTTCTATGTTCTCTAAATCTGTGCCGAATTTCTAGTGATCAATCATTAGCATTGCAACAAAATAACGAGAAAGATAATAATCTCCTGGTTCTAATTAAATTAAACTTGGTGCAGAATTTCATCAACATCCTCTCTGCTCCCCCCGCCCCCGCCCATGCATAAGGGAGATAATACGTTGATGTAGAGTGAGAGAAAAACAACAACAACTGAATGTGCACCAAGTAGCCTACAAGAACCTGGACTTCGTATCGGTTAGATGTAAAAGTTCGATGAGATTTTAATACAGTGTTCACAATGCAAATGATACAAAGTTGCAATAACCTGTCAAAATTTTCACGGTATAATTTATTTGTAAGGAGCAATAAGGATATTGTAATCTATTTAATGCTTTGTTTATTTTTATTTATTTCTTCATGTTTTATAAAACCTATTAATAAGGGTCTAAAAACATTATTTAACATTAAACTTTCCGAAGGCCGATCTACCCTCCCGCAACCATTCTCTATCATTGTGTGGATTAGTAAGACAGCAGACTAATCGACGAATTAATAACAACACTGATGGGCAATTAATGAATGCCTTTATGGTAAGTCTCTCCAACCCCACCACCACTCTCTCTCTCTCTCTGGGCCTTCGTAGAAAGATACCAGAGAAGATCCATTAAAATACTTGCGTGGCGGATTTTCGTCGGTATGATGCAACGATGTCTCTGGACCTATGAATGATGGAAAAAACGTAGTCACACGAAGTACGGGAAAGGGGCAAGGTAGAAAAAGAGAATATAAACAATTGTATCTTTGGTAATAATGTTAATTAAAAAATTATAATCATGACTTGGATTAACTAGAGATACATTTAAATGTTTGAATTACCTCTTGCCGGTCCCTTATTTCGCTTAATTTATATTTCCAACTCCTTTAAATATGCTAGCCGCTGTGTGAAAGCAAGCGCGTTCAGTGTTAAAGTAGTTAACCATGCTGTGTTTGTACTGCTCTACTTTCTTCATTTAAACCATCTTTCTTGTTTATGTCATAAGTGTGTCTTATATTTTTTTAATCATTCTGAAAGAAAATAGAAGTTCAAAACCTAAACGAAGCGACTTACAAATTTGTAAAGGAGATTGCGATTATTCTCAAAAGGTAAAGAGCTACAGTTTGTAGCCGACACTGGAAAGGGCTGTGCAGAATTCATTCAGTACATCTTTGCTTGTAGTCAATCTTAAATGTGTTGAAAATGCAAGTATGGGTATTTGTATGTGATATAAATACAATATAAGTATAGCATGCAGGGGCGTACCTAAAGTATTTTATTTTATTTGACCGCTCCGGTGGTCTAGTGGTTAGAGCGTCCTCCTCGGATGCGGGAGGTCTTGGGTTGAATTCCAGGCCGAGTCATACCAAAGACTTACAAAAATGGTACTAACAGCTGCCTAGCTTGGCGCTCAGCATTAAGAGGTTAGTGTTAGGACTGATCGGCCTGGTGTCAGAATAATGTGGCTGGGTGGGACATCATGCTACGTGTCTGTGGCATGATGCCCCAGTGCTAGACATCACTGCAAACTGCCACACTGCAGACTTCGTAGCGATATGACTGAAAAATTGTTAAAGCTACCTTAAACATCCAAATCACACACACACACACACACACACACACACACACACACCCCTCTAAAGTATTTGACACCCGGGGCGGATCCTTCCTTTGGAACCCCCACAAATAATTGAAAAATGTAAACACACAGAAAAATATATTATGTTTGCAAGTAGATTTTTAAACAGTACAGTGCTGTCATAAGCAAGCTGGAAAAAACTTTTACTTTGGCGAATTTTTCATTTAGTTTGAAGATGGTATTTCAACTCTCCCGATGCCCCCCCCCTCTTCTGGCTGTAACCCGGGGTGGACCGCCCGCTCCTCCCAACCCCACCCCACTTAATACGCCACTGATAGTATGTAGGTTGTATCTTTGATATATCACTCGTTGTTCAACGGAGAAGACGTTTAAAGACCACAAACTATGCTCTAAATTTTTTTAAATCATATTTGCATAAAGTGATCACAAATGTTTATACTTACACAGAAAGAATTACAAACCATATCAAGTGAAGTAATAATTGTATACAACACTGTTACATTCCCTTGACCTAAAATTCCCATCTATACAGGCCACCGACTTCGTTGTATAAGCATTAAATTTCGAATTGTTTGTGAAGCTCAAGGTATAATCTGATGTTTGGTATTGAAGTTAATGTTTCTCTCTGAAAATATTCTCACTGTATTTTAACTTCTTTGCGCTGATTTTCTTTATATACCTTTTAAAATAACTTTTACAGTTTATGTACATTATTTTATTTGGAAAGGCTCTGTCTTTTGAAAGGTTTAGGCAATTGTTACCGTTATCATTAGTTTCCTGCCAATTTGCATTCGGTACAATATGGCCAAGATTGTGCTGACGTATAGCTAAACCACATATATACATACATGCATGTATGCATACATACATACACACACACACACATATATATATATATATATATATATATATATATATATATATATATATATATATATATATATATATATATATATAAATTATATATATATATATATATATATATATATATATATATACACACACACACACACACACACACACACACACACACGCATACACACACATACATACAATCATTCATACATACATACATACATACATACATACATACATACATACATACATACATACGTACATACTTTAGCATGCCCCGGGTGGGGTGGTCTAAGCGCTTGCCTTTACTGATCACCGCCATCGCCATCTACGCGTGGGTTAGAGTCTCGGGCTGGTTTAATGTGGGTATGTGAGAAAGCTGCCAGTAGCTAACCGCGGGTCGGTGATCCTTGGGTTCTTCCTCTACCAGGTATACTGACCGTTATGTACAGCCTATCTGACGCTGTAAAATGGCTTTAAACAAGCACCCCACCCCCACAAGAAAAACAAACAAAAAGAACCCCCAAAACAAACATATCCTCCTTTCTAAACGATTACATCCACTCAGTGGTCATATCAGTTCAGCGAAACGATCAAGGTTGACAGCTGTTGGATATCAGTTTCAGAGCAGGCAGGTCAGTGACTTAACTGACTTGTCCAGATGCAGGTGTTTTATTTCAGTAGAATTGTGCAGATAAAAGGCCTCCTCATTTAACCTTGATGAATATCTGTCCGGTATAAGTATATGTAACGTTGTCTCCTAGGGTATTCTTGCTAATATCGTAGGAGGACGTACAATTTAAAATTTTTTAAATATATGGATATATAACTCCGAGCCACCAGTCAGCAATGCCGACTGTCTAGGTGGATAATATACAAAAAGAATAAAATGTGAGGAATAACAATTTAACAGATCTAAACATTCAAACAACGCAAATAAATTTCTACAATTTCTCCTCTCGGTCGACCTATTTAATCTGCAAATTTCATCATCTGATGTGCAACGTGGGAGTGTTTCCACCTGTCCCTGCTGCTTTACTCATCTGTATTATTTCCTTTTCCTTCACTGGTACTCCAGTACCCCTTCCGTCCCTCGTCTACGTCCTTCACCCTTCCACTTCCTCCACTTCCGTTTTCCAGTCTGCCTTCAAACGTTTGCCTCCGTTATTCTGTCCCGTCCCATGATCTCTATAAAAACTTCTCCCTACTTCGTCGCCTTTGGGCCAACATGTCTAACTCTGTATAGTTCACAACTATGTATTCAAATTCAAAATTAAACAAGTATAAGTTCTAACATAACTCATTAACAACGCAATAATTCAATACGATGCACACAGCAGCCAATTACACATTTAATTCCGATCACAGGCTAACAATCTACGTAATTCAATCTTGTAAGCTACTAATTTCTCTACAGAACGTTACGATAGGTAAATAACTCAAATACGTAGATGAGATTAACTCTGAAAATGGTAACTTCTACATACCAACATAATTCTAGTAATCAATTTCTCAATACTACATATAAACGGACAACTCTCAGTTACTAATGTTCAACAAATTCGGGCGAAGAATTCTTACCTTTAAGAAGCTTTTCAAGTCTGAATTCCCACTCTTGCGAATGACTTGGGGGGGGGGGGGCACCAGACAGGTGCCCACCCCCCACTTAGCCAAAAAAAGAAAAGTATTTTATGTGTATATGTATGCCCCTAAGATGTGTTGCGTTGTTTACTTTATAAATAGAATTTTGCTCACAAGTTTATTTAAATATGAAATTTTTGATGGGGTATAACGAATGACGAGCATTCGGAGTACGCCTATTAGAATTCACTCCCTAACTTACTAGACCTCTACGTTGGTCAAAATCCTTGCGAGTAATGAAGTGATCGTAAAATGACCTGAAGAATAAGGGTCTGCTTCGGACAGGTGCCCCGCCCATATTTCCCTAACTCAGCCATGAGTTGATACTGGGGTCTCTTTGAACAGTAGTACCTAATTTCTCACGCACATGTAAAATTTCTTTCTCCCGCGGTTAGGTTGCTGCTTGGGTGTGAATAAACATCCTCTTGCGGTTTTACGAGTTACTTCGTCTCTTTGAAGATAGCCGCCCCTTGTTCACTCCATTGCCGATTCAAGCCGAGATCTTGAGCAACAAAGGTCAGTCTCCCATTGTCGTAGTGCCATTCTCCGACCCAGGTAAGTTGTACACATGAGGGCTGTCTTCACAACGTGACAGTACATATGTCAGTATTACATACGGTGATTAGAAAGAAACACATATGCGTGTTCTTATTGCAAATATAAAAAGATGTGCCACCCGCACAAGAAAGATAGATTAATTAATTAATAACAATCAAAGAAAAACAACGAGCGAAGCCAAGCCTTTAAGGTCGTAATATTTTTTGGGCGTTTTGTTGACTATGTATCGAAGTAGAATGCTAAGTACTATCAAGATCGATCTCCAGTAACGTAGACCAAAAACGCCGTTTCCAGGTAGTTTAACCTCGGGGTTAGCCTCATGTTTACTTGACCTTTCACCTATTTTCGCGTTGAAGTTTAACGACATAAAGATGCAAAGCTAACAAAAGCAGTGCTGGAGTTGCTGGTTTACTTTTGCTAATCATGTGAAAATTGAGGTGAAAACAGCAGCAGGGGTTTCTGCTAGAAGTTGGCAAGCTTGAACTTGTGATGACAACTTCGGGAAAGTTATAGCGCTAATGGGGTGGGGTGGGGCAGTTTGGGAGATTCAAACTTGTACGATTTAAATATTTTTGTTAACTTAGTAACTATCTTAAACGTAATTTCGCACCCATTAAATTATGCAATGGTTTACTATGCCTATGTATTTTTTACATTTTAAAATAACTTCTAATCTCATACTGTTTAACTCTAATTCTTTTCTTGAAGTGTTTCTTGGTTTGGGTCAAAATATGAAAGAAATATCGTTTTCACTTATCTCTTTGAAGAATTAAATCATTCGGTGTATTGACTAATCCATACTCCGGCATGGCGTATGTCCCATCCCAATCTCGCTAAATGTGTTGCCCACAATTCTGGCCATTACAACATTTCTGTCAACCTTTCAGACATATTAACATTTCGGTAAATAATAAAATCGAAAACTTACTGATTGGTTGAAGAAGTGATCCCCTGTTGTGTAACTGGATTTATCATTTTGTTCTATACGACCCTAAAACTTGTGTCCTAGATATACAATTAAGGGACGTGTATTGTAAATTTAGTGTCTTCTCTTCATGAAATTATAGCTTCTGTAAAGTTAATGATGACACAAAATAAGTAATGAATAGAAATTAACCTGTTGTGTTTTGGATAATTCCTTAATAGTTTGTGAACAGCTGAGAAAGGGCATCATGCCTATTTTGCCATTAACGTCTTAATTTAGCTTCAGGGATGGGCCAAACGGACCGTTTACAAGAACAATACTTGCTGCCAAGAAAGAGGCGTTCTTGTATTAGCTGGCGAAAGAACAACTTCTCATATTATATCACGCATCTACATCCTTGCTGGTTTTCTAGAGTCGTAAAGAAGTACAATAAGTAAAAAGAAACCATTTTACCATTAAAGACATAAAGACTGTACATTTTTTTTTTCTAAACGTTATTTTATTTTTAAAGATTCTCATAGTCACATAAGCACTAATTGTAAGCAGGTACTGTGTTCCGTATACTTGCTAAGTACTAGGTATACGCAGGTACTGTTTTCTGTATGCTTGCTAATTACAAGTGGTAAGCATGTTCATTGTTCCATATGCTATATTCTAGTTGTAAGCAGGTACTGTGTTGCATAAGTTTGCTGGCGGAGGGTCGAGTGGTCTCAAGCGTCACTGCTAGCTTCCAAGCTGACTTGCCATATAAACCAATATAGCCAACTGACTTGCCATATAAACCACTATTGACACCTGACTTGCTATACGAATCCCAAGTATACCGCAGGCATTTATAGAATATTGTTTCAAATGCGACTTCTCGTGTGGACCATCTACTATCTATAATAACACAGACACAGACACACACACACACAAATATATATATATATATATATATATATATATATATATATAGTAGTATATATATATATATATATATATATATATATATATATATATATATATATGGATATATATATATATATATATATATATATAATTACGGTGTACAGGTTCTATCTATATATAATATTTACATTAAGCACACAACGGCTATTGTGAGCTACAATAAGAAACGTATACCGTTGACTGACACCAATTACTACGGGGAGTCATGTTTAATTACTCAAAAATTTTCCACCAAGTCTTAGAAGCGACCCTAATGCTTAAGACTGACGTAAAACATCATCTTAATAGCGGACCGAAAAGTGACACCGTTACATTTCAAAATAGTCATTTTGCGTTATATCCGTTAAAATGCTCACACTGCTGCAAATAGAACAAGGTAAATAGTGACGTGATATTGGTTACATTATGTAGAGGATGTTTGCTTGAATTGAGTGAATAACGAATATATTTCATGGAGCGGTTGAAAATATTGGAGTCTTTCACCCACGTGATCAAATTTATCTATTATCTTATGCTCAAACTGTATTGGCTAGCAATACGCATATCAGACCATATTAGCAAATATCTTACTGCATCACGCGTGATATAGAAAGCAGTTTATCGTTCTGGTGTGTTGTGTGTCTTCTCATAGAAAATATGAGAAGTAACATAATTTTCATTCCTAATTCAGAGTAAAACAGAATATACAAAAATTAAAAAGAGTATAATAAAATGTAACCCCATAGGTATATTTGTGCATGATTCGCCTGCATTGCGAGGCTGCCATCTTTATCACTAGACCAAGCAAGTCTCTAGCTCAGATTTCTTGGTCATATTGTTATCGCTGTATATTGAGAGCGGTAAAAAAAAAAAAAAAAAAAAAAACAAAAAATAAAACAACAAGTATTTCTCATTTTCCACTCTAGCGAATAATCAAAATATACTTCTTTTTGAAAATTCATTCATTCACGGTCTAGCATAATCATAAAATATAAAACTGACAGGGACGCCCGCAGAATTATTTTCGGGTTGGGTGGGGTGGGCAAATATATAATGGTCAACTGTTAAGTTGTACGCGTGTAGGCCGATACATGTTAAGAGGCAAAATGGGAGGGGGGGGGGAGAGGTCGCCCATGAATATTGATACCATTTTGAGATGCGCAGTAGAGGCCGATTCCGCAAGAGCAAACGCTCTTAAAAGAGTTAGGAAGTCGAATATTTCAGCACGATAGATGTTACGTCAGTTTATTTCGGCAATAATCCTTCAATGTTAATTTTATATGCTACAATGATTTGATGAAACTCCTTAGCCGCAGGGCAGAAATGGTTTTCACAGGGACAAAGACCGAAATTAGTATTACTATAGAATAGTACAAATGAATTTTTGGAAAGAGTAATTGAATACAGGGATCCAATCTGCAAGATACAAAAATTTCATCAATCCGTCAGCGTAAAGTCTGTCAGTAGCTGTCGTTGAATACATGAGAAGAGGACATCAATATTGCTGCCAGAAGATGAGATATAAAAAAGGCAATCTTAAAACACGAGCATTCTCTCTTTAAATCGGCAAGCATATTGAAGCGGTAACCTGCCTAATAAACGGAATGTCAACACAAAACGCAAACATGGGTAGAAGAAACAGTAGAAATAAAAAAGATGCCTATAATACGAATCAGTCAGACAAAATAAAGATGTCTGAACAAGTTTGGCAATTAGTTAAAATGATACTACTAGACTGTTCATTCAGTTTTAAACAACACAACGAACAAGAACAAGAACAACCACAAAACAAAACAAAACACACAAAAAACAAAAAAAACCCCAAAGAAACCAAACAAAAAAAACCAACAAAACAAGAAAACAAAAACAAAAACAAAACAAAACAGCAGCGGTAGAAAGAAAATTAACAACACCCCTCCCTCCCCCTCAAAAAATGAGAAACCAGTATTTCGGTCCTTAAGCTATCATATAACAAGAGTCCATTTTACAACTATTTTGAGTGTTCGACTACTGAGAGTAAAAGAATTAAGAAAACATGCAGAGTATAAAACACAGTTTCTAATGAAGACGTGGAAAAAAGATCCGTCACAGTACTGATACGAGTACAGTTAATTTTGTTTATACAATAACTGTTTACGTGAAAGGATGTGTGTATGACATTGCCTTAAATGGTTCGCTTTTGATTTGCTACTGCAAAATTTTGCAGTCATCGTTCCGTTTGGGTCTGCAGTATTCATACCATCGATTCCATGACAAGTAACATTTCGTAAAATTACAATATATAATGAGCAGATTCGTGAAAAAATCTTATAAATTCTCTATTTTAGTAAATTATTATATTTGATACTATTTCATCTGAAAACGAACACATTAGAACTGACTGACAGAAAAGTGGTATGTCTACATATTTTTTTCGACGTCCTATTTCCACAATTCCAGAATGCAAAGCGTTTGTCTGAGAAATATTGCAAATTAATAACAGGTGCATATGTTTTGCCAGGAGGGAAGCTTAATCAAAATCTTTCTGAATACCTATGTCTGTGGATGGGTGTTAATGCACGTATTTCTGTTCTTCACGCGTAGTATATATCCCATGGCCCTGCGAAGTGTGACTATTTGGAGGAGGATGCATCATTTAGCTTGAAAAATGGTGTTTAGATACGAAGAGTTGTAGTTTGACCTCGCGTTTTGTTCTTTGTAGCATAATGCAAGTTTTTCCTATTCATCGGATAGAAAGTTGTCTCATCTATTGGAAAATATCAGAAGAGTTGAAATATAAAACAAAATTATTTGATGTGACAAATAAGACTACGTTTCTAATACATTCAGCATTTAAAATTCACCCCAACCCACCCCGGCCCGGATTCACCTCTAAACATGTTTTGGCCTATATCCGTAATAACTGACCACTACATGCTTGCCCCCACCCATCCGAAAATAATTCTGTGGGTGCCCCTGCCAAATGAATTGCAATTCTTAAACATAGCTGGGGATCACGAATTCACCGAGAAAAAGCGAAAACGAGGAAAGTTAAAATGAAATTGTATGGATGAATTGAATAATTGAATATCTCTTACTTTAGTATACATTCACTCAAAGTCCATTAATTTACCTCATCACTAACACATCATCGTTTGTACGCATATTGTATCAAATATACAGGTGCTCTCGTCGTTAGTTTACTACTAGTCAGCAATAAATAGAGGTTATTTGCTTGAAATGAATGAATAACAGATTTCATCGAGCGGGTGCAAAACTCTGCATTTACACGAGTGCCCACGCATAATATAGATATTATATGTTATTCATTGTAGATCAAACGTATTAGCTAGCAATATGTATATAGCAATATGTATAACAGATTTTGTACTGGATCCCGCTAGATGTCAGCGGTATATTGCTTATTTGCTACTGTTTTTGTGATTATTCGCCCAGAAAATATAAACAGTAACATACATCTCCTTCCCAATTCAAAGCAAAATATCACATTAAGAAAAATGATTTGGACCCTGTTTGATTTGAACTGATTCGTCTTCAACGGGAAGTTCCACATTTACCACTCGACTACGTAAGCGTCTACGAGTCAATGTCTCCAGTGAATTATAAAGATTATTTCCTTCAGAAAATTCGGTAATTCACGGCCAAACATAAAACAAAATAATAACTAAAACAGACTGACATCACCAACTTCTTTCTTTATCTTTCTCTACCCGTACATATCTCTCCTGTTACATGTAATATATATCTATATATATATATCTATATAGAGAGAGTATATATATATATATATATATATATGTTATATATATATATATATATATATATATATATATATATATAATGTTTATATGTAGATTAATATATGCAATGTTCCAATGTAGATTAATATATGCAATGTTTCAATGTAGATTATATATCTATATACGTACCCTTGCCTACATATTCATATTTACGTAAAGAATTGTGACAATGAATATACAAAAATTCCAATCCATTTGTCATGTAGAATATTTTCCACGGTATTAAAATATGGTTACGGGAAATGAAAGAGCAAAAGAAATAACGAAGAGAGAAAGAAATAAATGACACAAGGAAGAATCGTTTCATTCTGAAACAATCATGCATTCTTAATCATGGATTCTTAATCAATCATGCATTCTTAATCATGCGTTCTTAATTAATCTTGCATTCTTAATCATGCATTCTTAAATAATCATGCATTCTTAATCATATATTCTTAATCAAGAATTCTTAAATAATCATACATTCTTAATCTATCATGCATTCTTAATCGGTCATGCATTCTTAATCGGTCAATCATTCTTAATTGATGATGCATTTTCAGTCATGCGTTCATAATCAATCATGCAATCTTAATTAATCATGCATTCTTAAACAATCACGCATATCATAACACTCATACATTATTAATCACGCATTCTTAATCATGCATTCGTAATCATGCATTCTTTTCACGCATTCTTAATCATGCATTCGTAATCATGCAATCGTAAACAATCAAGAATTTAATCAGTCATGCATTCTTAATCAATCATGCATTCTTAAAAATCATGCATTCGTAATCATGTTCTTTACACAATCATGAATTCTTAATCATGCATTCATAATCTATCATGCATTCTTAATCAGTCTATGATTCTTCAACAATCATGCACTCTGAAACAATCCAATATAGCATAAAAATGCAGCAAATCAGCAACAAAAGAAACAAACCAACCTCAAGTAAAATTCCAAATCAGAACAGAAAGCATTCATAAGATCCAAATATAAATTAATTTGTTTAAAATGTACCAAATTGTAATATATCTTATTATCAGAACGTAAAAGGTAAATCAAAATATCGTTGTTAGCAGTAAACTACACGTGACAACAGACGTGTGTTTCAAATGAACAGGTTGGTAAGACTGCAATTTTATTCATCATCATCAAACAGTTAACAAATAGATGTTAAGATTACGGACGGAGGCAAATTCCGTTTGAAGCTGTTTGATAACGGGATGGTTTGATCTGGCTGTATACTACATGACCGCCAATAATTAACCATAAAACTGTATGTTACATTATACGGTAATATTTCAGCCCTTGAGCATGTGAGACACTAGTGAAATATATCTTATGAATTTTTTTTTTAATGCACCGATTAGTCTTTTGACAATCTGTGTGTATATCCAAGGCCATTCAAATGATGGCAACACCAATGAGAACTTGTGGAGGGGGGCAAACATACAAAAGCTGTACAAGGTCACTTAGAAATTATTAATAAAAAGAAACCACATTTAGCAAAGTCAATATTAGTGTGATCGTTATGGTTATTTTCATGATAAAGCAATATATGTTAAACCACGGTGTATTCCAGGCACAACATCGTATATTTAGAGACAATTATTTCAGATATAAATATGTCCTGGAAGTTGTCGAAAATTTAATTAAACCATCAATGTTAAATGGTTATTGTGTAAAGCGTATACACAGTGATAATACAGACACTAGACAGAACAGCGCTGCCGTCAAATGTTTACGTATCTTTTGCATTCAGACTAGTATTACATAAATATGTATCATCATAAACTGCAAGAGGTGTGGTTGTGATGGAATGTGTTAGTATAAATGACTATAGTTTGGCCCATACAGTAATATTAGAAGTAGTTCCGCCTATAGTTATCTGTTCTAAATTATTACGCAGACACGCAGGGTACGTCTGTAGCTGGTCATCACAGCAACCTAATCAAAAGGCAGGATGACAATGATAGCACCATGTAAAAAAATTTTTTTGTTCCTGGGTAATAAGCGTTATTTCGTAATTGCTTACGCCTCAAAAGTATAGAAAATGGCTATTATTTCCCACAAACTTTGCTTTTGTGACCAGGACAGTGATATTTTGAAACTTACCTATTTCCAATGAGAAAACGGGCGAAGTTTTGTCTTTTCGTTCACATAAAGTAAGACAAAAACCCCATATGAAGCAAAATTAACATGTATTTATACTAATGAAATACAAAAATGAACACAAAAGATTTAGAAGTGAGTAAGTTTTTCGAGATTTACAATTATAGTGTAAATCACTTTCACGAATCAGCCCCCAAATGTAGTTTCCCATCATGTTCTCGTTATACTGTCCTTGGTAGTGGAGTTCAAATTCCAGTATATCCTGGTGGAAGCGCTCGCCTTGCTCTTTCAAAATATCACTGTCCTGATCACAAAAGCAAAATTTGTAGGGAATAATAGCAATTTTCTATACTTTTGAGGCATAAGCAATTACGAAATACCCAGGAACAAAAATTTTTTACGTAGTATAGTTATCATCATTCCTGACTTTGCCTAAATTCTGAAGTTTCTCATACGAAATGCGATATTTGAAAATCCGCCTTCCTGACGTATAAAGACCAGTCTGTTTATTTAAGGGTCAGCTTGAGTAAATATTCAAATTTCATAGAACTCTAAATTTGAAGTCTTTGCAAGTTACATTCACCACAGCCAGTTCTTTTCTGGCAGCGGTGAATTATGCGAATGCTTGGCAATAAAGTTGTGTGCATTTAGCACAAAGTGTACATTATGTTTAAGGAGTACTGTTGAGAAATGTGACAGTCATTGGTGTTGGGTGAATATACGTGTGCCAGCTAATTGCGATATGGTGTATACTGTAACTTTGTGTGTGCGATTTCTGTTAAGGATATAAGCCAAGAATAAGCTCACAAAGGAATATACTAGATTATATTAATGAATATAATGGCGAACTGAGGTAACACTACCAATGATGAAGTGAAACATTATATTGAGGACCGCATCATTGCATCAACTAGGCCAAGAAATGAAAGGTCAGTGAACTTGATATAATTGACGGACATCAAAGGACACCTGAATGGATCAGAAGAAAGGAAATATTTGAAGCACAACCTGCAAGAAAACTTAAGAAAACGCAACGCAAAATTAATGCCACCAAAGAACCGACAGAGAGGCAGAATTAGAATTAGAATGTGAATATTTCGATTTGTTGTTCATAAGGTCAAATATCACTAGTCAGAAGATTATTATTGGTGGTAGGCAACAACTGGCGACCTACCACGTTAAGCGGCAACGTCAGTGTAAGAGAACGGCACTGTTAGCACCAGCTGTATGTGTCTAGTTTTATCGAGATGGCCGGACTAACTTCCCGTTGGCTGATACGGAGTCTGGACTGCATCAGATTCGGTAGTAAGCTGAAGAAAGAACAGTGAGACGGGGTGAGAAAACTATGCTCAGGGTTCGAAGATGTGTTAACTGCCAAGCCAGGTAAGACAAACTTGATCACTCAGAATATTCGAACAACAACGGCAATCCCGATCATGCTCAAAACATATTGCATTCCCCATGCAAGAAGAAAAAACTTAAAACTACGTTGGATAAAATATGGCGCAAAGAACTGACACAAACATAGACTAGCTCATTGGGATCACCACTTGTTAGCCTTCAAAAGCGGTGGAAGACTGCAACATCGTTTTTTCAACAGGAAATTTAAGCAACAACAGCAATTTCAGCAGCAGCAACAACAAGCAAGAGCAATAATAAATAAATAAATAAATAAATAAATAAATAAATACATTAAATAAATAAATAAATAAATAAATAAATAAATAATCTTCATCTATCCAAGCTGTTATAACTAATAAACAGTTTATATTCTGGCCGTGCTCTAAAACAAACATACTTGTATCATAATATCATATTTACTGTATCTAGTGTACAATAATGCCTGATCTAAAATATCCTGCGGTACTTTATAATATCAGATTTACAAAATTCAGTGCATCCTAATGTTAGATTTACGTTTTTTTTCAGTACACCCTAATGTCATATTTACAGTATTCAGGACAACCTAATTGCACAATTACGATATTTTGTCCATCATTATGTCAGATTTACGATATCCAGTGCATCCTAATGTCATATTTACGATACCCAGCGCAACCTAATGTCAGATTTAATATATCCAGTACATCCTAGTGTCAGATTTACTATACCCAGTGCAACTTAAATGGTATACGATACTTAGTACATCATAGTGTCAGATTTACGGCATCCAGTGCACGATAATGCCAGATTTACAATATCCTGTCATATTTACTTTAGGCAGTACATTATAATATCAGATTTACAAAATTCAGTGCATCATACTGTCCGATTTACGAAATTCACATACATCACATTGTCAGATTTACGGTATCCAGTGCATCATAATGTCAGACTAACAGTATTAAGTACATCACCATGTCAGATATACAAAATCCAGTGCATCCTGATGTCAGATTTAAGATACCCAGTGCATCATGATGTAAGATTTACGATATAAGTGCATCATCATGTCACATTTACGGTATTCGGCTCGTCATCAGATCAGATTTACGGTATTCAGTACATCATCGTGTCAGATACACAGTATTCAGTACATCATGTCAGATATACGGTATTCAGTACATCATCATGTCAGATACACGGTATTCAGTGCATCATAATGTCAGATTGACAGTATTCAGTGCATCATCATGTCAGATACACGGTATTCAGTACATCATGTCAGATATACGGTATTCAGTACATCATCATATCAGATACACGGTATTCAGTACATCATGTCAGATATACGGTATTCAGTACATCATGTCAGATATACGGTATTCAGTACATCATCATGTCAGATACACGGTATTCAGTGCATCATAATGTCAGATTGACAGTATTCAGTGCATCATCATGTCAGATTTACGATACCCAGTGCAACCAATTGCCATATTTACGGTATTCAGTACATATCATCAAATTTACGTACCCAGTGCATCATCATGCGAGATTTACGATATCCAGTGTTTCAAAATGTCAGATATAAGACAACGGTAGCATTCCTTGGTACAAAAAGATGTGGCAGCGTTTCAACAAGTTCATTATTATGCTATCTTAAATTTATTGCATCTGATTTATTACCCGTCATGTAGATGTGGCAAGAATCATATTTTTCCCATTCTAAATGCTAACCAAGCCTAACACAAATGACAGTACTGATTGTAGTTGATGAAGAAGGTGGACAAAGTAAATAACTCATACGGTTGGTATAGAGTCAGCGTTTACAAAATCTTGTTATTTCTCTATCTCTCTCAAAATAATCTTGGAAGAACATGAAGGTCCCAAACACTTACATCGCGATAACAATTTCTAAAAGTTTGGTTTATAAACAGTAAAGCAGCTAGAAATTTTGAATAATTGCATGATAATTTTGTATTTGAAATTGAAAGGAGCATGCATGAATGCGTTTGAGGCCAAATACAGAAGGCGAGTTGAATAGGCGATTAAAGAAAATTTTTATAACAATTGGACAACGTATCCCTAGAAGAATGTAGCTGATACCCATCTAGATAATATATCATATTTTACACAGTCTTTCTAGTCTTCACTTGTGCCAACTGAATACAATTCTCGTACACCGAACAAGTTCTACCATGGAGTTTGAGGTCAAAACCAAGGTAATTGAAACCACCTCAGATTACCATACCAGCTAATTGGTTACAGAGAAAATGTGCCAAGATTCTGCGATCAAAGGACCGAAAGTTATTATTACATTCTAATCATGAAAAGAATTCCTGTACATATTGCATTTTGATTTTTATTACCAGACGTTTGAGCTAAACATTGCTAAAGTTTAGCGCTTTGTATGATTTTCAGGGAAACGTATTTTAAGATAAAACTATTTCTGCTATTTTATTTTCTCTAAGAGGCTCTAAAAGAACCAAACACCGTTTTAAATTATGAATGTATTCAATTGAAAGTATATTTTTCACTTACTGAAGTAATTTTTTTGAGTTTCTAAATATTGCGTTATTATTTACTTTGTAATATTATAAGTTTAGATCAGTTATTAAAAATTTATGGCTGAAGTAATTTTTTTGAGTTTCTAAATATTGCGTTATTATTTACTTTGTAATATTATAAGTTTAGATCAGTTATTAAAAATTTATGGCAGATGAATATAACCATACTTATTAAAAAGTACGTTCGCTGTTGATACCAGATGCATTTTCTCACATCGAATTTCAATTTCTCTATTAATTAAGGGTATCTACGACGTATGTGCTTTTTACCATACCGTATTGTACCCATGCAATCACGAATTTGAAATTAAAAGCATCACAAATATTTTTTTATTGCATAATTACAGGAATACACAACCTTAGTTTGTGGGAAATAACGGAATTAGAATAAACGGTTTCTGTTAAAGCCCAATTCGATTTTGTCAATGCATTATGCTAGTTAAGAAAAACGAAGCTCCAGTCTTCCAGTCGCGGTAGAATAAGTGTCGTCAATACGGATTATAAACACGCTTTGAAGCTAAGTCGATCTCGGAATAAAGTTAATGCAGCTTGAAAATAGGTACATATGTGGTATAAATTAGATTTTAGGGGAGTTGTATATTGTAAATGTAAATTCAGCATTTATGTAAATACTCTACTTTATAGTCGCTAGAAAAAAGTTCAGCGTGTACAACATACGAGTATTGTTAATTTTTTTTTAGCGAATATTCCTCGTCCTATGATAAGCAAAACGTATATAAATGTTAGCATCCTTTACACCGTGGTGTTTTATTACTTGACGAAGCCATTTCGTTTGCAGTCACATTTATGTATTTTCTAGATGAACTGTTGTTTTACTCAATTCTAACTTGTATTTTAAACTTCTATAAAGATCAACAATGTAACGGAGTGGATTTTGAATAAAAATGTTATTGCAACACATACATGAGTCAATCTTGTCATGGTCAGCGTGACACGTAACATATATCTTTGACGTACGGGCAAGGTTCGCAATAAATCGCTCGCCTGCGACGGTTGACCTTCCTGGTTGTGGGGGCAAGGGGGAGAGGCCTGAATGATTTTTAATTAGAATCCTTTGAGACAAAGTTCAGACAGATATGTTAACTTGGGTTTAGGTAGAAGGAAACGACAAGGTTTAAACACTCGAGAGACAATTTGTGCCGTTTGGAAATAAGCGTCATAAATGAGTTTTTCCATAAATAGTTATTGATATTGGCGGAATAGAGAGCATCGTTCTACCTTCAATGGGCGTGTTCAATATTTGGCGATTAGATAAAGTTAATCCTGATTGTCTAATATGAATGAAGGGGCGTGTTTTCCAGACCAAATGCAAGGTTTTAAGTAATTTCCCTCGCTACAGTAGTCAGTCTAAGTTTCTGTAGTAAACAAAGAAGTCCTAAGCTCCGGGAAAGGAAAAGCATGTCTCGTTAAATTGTCCAAGGGACGGGTATCAGAAAGTTGAGGGACATGGAAACAGAGATTCGACTTCATAGAGAACAAGAGTCTCGGAAAACATAAGGTTAGACTCAGTCACATACAGTATGTTCATTGATGTAACTTTGTACTTACTTGTTGCATTTATTCGTTTCAAATTCATATATCGATTTTTCTTGCGTTCGGAAGTTAGTTGTTTGCATTCATTTGTCTTGAATGCTATTTGACTCATGTATTCTAAGAATATCATATAATATTTCCTTGATATAAATTTGTTCCAATTAAGTCCATTAATTCATTCGTGTAGCTAAATTGTGGGGTTCTTTTAATCGTAAAATCGGTGTTTGCCGACCGGCATTGTCGAGTTGTGTCACGGATTTAGTTAGGAATGCGGCTATCTGCGAGGAAAATACATTAACCGAATGGTAAATAGTGTCGTGTGCATCAGCTGTGAACTGACCCATATTAAGCCTTGGTTCACTGAATTACGATAAGACGATATCTGACGTAACAAGAGTGGGGATTACTGTTCGATCCGAGAAGTAGAAAAGCTTGACAAATATTTAGGTTGCGGGTTTACGTATTTATTTTAAAGGAAACAAATAGTTTCATATATGCACCAAGTAGTGGGAAAGGAGAACAGACAACCAAGTTCCGGTTGGTGGCTCGGAGAGTGGAGTGATAGAGAAAAGATGAAAATAAATATAGCGACTCGGACCTGTCACTAACATGATATTTAGAAGGACCTGAAGCAACCAGGTTATGCAGGGCATGCTGAGCAAATGAGTTCGGCCGTTCACTCGATTCTATAATGAAATTTGTTTTATCGGTAGGACAGAACGACTAATTGTATTTCTTACGAATTTTGTAATTTTATTTCTATGTGAAGTTCATCATTCTAATGTCATGGTAAATTTATTTTGATTATGTAAATGATTAAATTGTTATATTTTTCATACGCGGGCTCATATTCCATTCTGTATCTTTGCTCAGATATATGTTATTCCATTAATTAATTTCATATATTACTTTATTATTTACTCGATCTGGAAAATAACAATGGTCGATCATCGCCTGCATGGGCGCCCTCAGGTTTTTTTT
>JAECUM010025954.1:0-21116 GCA_016617855.1 Megalonaias nervosa | reverse complement strand
GGTCCGAACCAGATGGAACCGGCTAGAACCCGATGCAACCGGTTTGAACAGGTTTACACCGGATTAAACCTGTCCAATATTGAATCAACATACAAAATCGGCATGGAATAAACCGGTTTGAACCGGTTATGAAAGAGTATCAACTGCTCTGGATTGGTTTGAAACGGATGGAACCAGTTGGATCCGGTTGGAATCGTTTTGAACCGGTTTAAACCGGATAAAACCTGTCTCATAATGATTTAACATACAAAATCGGCATGGAATAAACCGGTTTGAACCGGTTATGAACCAGCATCAACTCCACTGGACCGGTTTCAACGTATTTAATGGGATAGGTACGTATGGAAACCGATTTGAACCGGTTTGAACCGGATGAAACCTCTCTAATTATGAATTAACATACAAAATCGGCATGGAAGAAACTGGTTTGAACCGGTTATGAAGTAGTATGAAATGCTCTGGACTGGTCTGAACCAAATGGAACAGGATAGAACCGGATGCAACAGGTTTGAACTGGTGTAAACCGGATAAAATCTGTCCAATAATGTAGTTACATACAGAATGGGCATGGAATGAACCGGTTTGAACCGGATATGAAGCAGTATCAACTGCTCTGGACTGGTTTGAAACGGATGGAACCAGTTAGAACCGGATGGAACCGGTTTGAATGGGTTTAAGCCGGATAAAACCTGTCCAATTATGAATTAATAAACAAAATCGGCATGGGAGAAACCGGTATGAACCGGTTATGAACCAGTATCAACTGCTTTGGACCGGTTTCAAACGGATCGAACCAGTGAGAACCGGATGGAACCCCACTTGAAGCGGATTAAGCCGGATGAAACCTGTCTAATTATTAATAAACGTTTAAAATCGGCATGGAAGAAACCGGTTTGAACCGGGTATGAAGTAGTATCAACTGCTCTGGAATGGTCTGAATCAGATGGAACCGGCTAGAACCGGATGCAAATCCTGTCAAATAATGAATTAACATACAAATTCGGCATGGAATAAACTGGTGGGAACCGGTTATGAAACAGTATAAACTGCTCTGGACTGGTCCGAACCAGATGGAACCGGCTAGAACCCGATGCAACCGGTTTAAACAGGTTTACACCGGATTAAACCTGTCCAATATTGAATCAACATACAAAATCGGCATGGAATAAACCGGTTTGAACCGGTTCTAAACCTTTCTCAAATGCTCTGGACTAGTTTGAAACGGATGGAACCAGTTACAACCGAATGGAACCGGTTTGAACCGGTTTCAAGCGGATAAAACCTGTCTAATAATGAATCAGCATACAAAAACGGCAATGAATAAACCGGTTTGAACCGGGTGTGAACCAGTATCAACTGCTCTGGACCGGTTTGAAACGGATGGATCCAGTTTGAACCGGATGGAACCGGTTTGAACCGGTTTGAAGCGGATAAAACCTGTCCAATAATGCATTAACATACAAAATCGGCATGGAATAAACCGGTTTGAAACGGTTATGAACCAGTATCAACTGCTCTGGACTGGTTTGAAACGGATGAAACCAGTTGGAACCAGATGGAGCCGGCATGAACAGGTTTAAACTGGATAAAACCTGTCCAGTAATGAATTAACATACTAAATCGCCATGGAATAAACCGGTTTGAACCGGTTATGAACCAGCATCAACTCCACTGGACCGGTTTCAACTTATGGAATGGGATAGGTACGTATGGAAACCGATTTGAACCGGTTTGAACCGGATGAAACCTCTCTAATTATGAATTAACATACAAAATCGGCATGGAAGAAACTGGTTTGAACCGGTTATGAAGTAGTATGAAATGCTCTGGACTGGTCTGAACCAGATGGAACAGACTAGAACCGGATGCAACAGGTTTGAACCGGTGTAAACCGGATAAAATCTGTCCAACAATGTATTAACATACAGAATCGGCATGGAATAAACCGGTTTGAACCGGTTATAAAGCAGTATCAACTGCTCTGGACTGGTTTGAAACGGATGGAACCAGTTAGAACCGGATGGAACCGGTTTGAACCGGTTTAAGCCGGATAAAACCTGTCCAATAATGAATTAATAAACGAAATCGGAATGGGAGAAACCCGTTTGAACCGGTTATGAACCAGTATCAACTGCTTTGGACCTGTTTCAAACGGATCGAACCAGTGAGAACCGGATGGAACCCCACTTGAAGCGGATTAGGCCGGATGAAACCTGTCTAGTTATTAATAAACGTTCAAAATCGGCATGGAAGAAACCGGTTTGAACCGGTTATGAAGTAGTATCAACTGCTCTGGAATGGTCTGAATCAGATGGAACCGGCTAGAACCGGATGCAACCGGTTCGAACCGGTTTAAACCGGATAAATCCTGTCAAATAATGAATTAACATACAAATTCGGCATGGAATAAACCGGTGCGAACCGGTCATGAAACAGTATAAACTGCTCTGGACCGGTCCGAACCAGATGGAACCGGCTAGAACCCGATGCAACCGGTTTGAACAGGTTTACACCGGATTAAACCTGTGCAATATTGAATCAACATACAAAATCGGCATGGAATTAACCGTTTTGAACCGGTTCTAAACCTTTATCAAATGCTCTGGACTGGTTTTAAACGGATGGAACCAGTTACAACCGAATGGAACCGGTTTGAACCGGTTTCAAGCAGATAAAACCTGTCCGATAATGAATCAGCATACAAAAACGGCAAGGAATAAACCGGTTTGAACCGGTTATGAACCAGTATCAACTTCTCTGGACCGGTTTGAAACGGATGGATCCAGTTTGAACCGGATGGAACCGGTTTGAACCGGTTTGAAGCGGATAAAACCAGGCCAATAATGCATTAACATACAAAATCGGCATGGAATACACCGGTTTGAATCGGTTATGAACCAGTCTCAACTGCTCTGGACTGGTTTCAAACGGATCGATCCAGTTGGAACCGGATGGAGCCGGTTTGAACAGGTCTAAACCGGTTAAAACCTATCCAGTAATGAATTAACATACAAAATCGGCATGGAATAAACCGGTTTGAAGCGGTTCTGAACCAGTATCAACTGCTCTGGACTACTTTTAAACGGATGGAACCAGTTTGAACCGGATGGAACCGGTTTGAACCGGTTTAAGGCGGATAAAACCTGCCAGATAATGATTTAACATACAAAATCGGCATGGAATAAACCGGTTTGAACCGGTTATGAACCAGCATGAACTCCACTGGACCGGTTTCAACGAATGGGATGGGATAGGTACGTATTGAAACCGATTTGAACCGGTTTAAACCGGATGAAACCTCTCTCATTATGAATTAACATACAAAATCGGCATGGAAGAAACTGGTTTGAACCGGTTATGAAGTAGTATGAAATGCTCTGGACTGGTCTGAACCAGATGGAACAGGATAGAACCGGATGCAACAGGTTTGAACCGGAGTAAACCGGATGAAATCTGTAGAGGAATGTATTAACATACAGAATCGGCTTGGAATAAACCGGCTTGAACCGGTTGTGAACCAGCATCAACTCCACTGGACCGGTTTCAACGTATGGAATGGGATAGGTACGTATGGAAACCGATTTGAACCGGTTTAAACCGGATGAAACCTCTCTAATTATGAATTATATACAAAATCGGCATGGAAGAAACTGGTTTGAACCAGTTATGAAACAGTATAAACTGCTCTGGAATGTTCCGAACCAGATGGAACCGGCTAGAACCCGATGCAACCGGTTTGAACAGGCTTACACCTGATTAAACCTGTCCAATATTGAAACAACATACAAAATCGGCATGGAATAAACCGGTTTGAACCAGTTCTCACCCAATATCAACTGCTTTGGACTGTTTTCAAACGGATGGAACCAGTTAGAACCGGATGGAACCGGTTTGAACCGGTTTAAATCGGGTAAAACCTGTATAATAATGAATTAACATACAAAATCGGCATGGAATAAACCGGTTTGAAACTGTTATGAACCAGTATCAACTTCTCTTGACTGGTTTGAAACGGATGGAACCAGTTGGATCCGGTTGGAGCTGGTTTCAACCGGTTTCAACCGGATAAAACCTGTCTAATTATGCATTAACGTACAAGATCGGCATGGAATAAACGGTTTGAACCGGTTATGAACCAGAACCAACTACTTGCACCGGTTTGAAACGGATGGAACCAGTGAGAACCGGATGGAACCGGTCTCAACCGGTTTGGACCTGATAAAACCTGAAAAATAATGTGTTAACATACAAAATCGGCATGGAAAAAACCGGTTTGAAAAAGTCATAAACCAGTATCAACTGCTCTGGACTGGTTTGAAACGGATGGAACCAGGTAGAACCGGATGGAACCGGTTTGAACCGGTATAAGCCGGATAAAACCTATCCAATCATCAACTAACACACAAAATCGGCATGGAATAAACCGGTTTGAACCGGCTCTGAACAGGTATCAACTGCTCTGGACTGGTTTGAAACGTATGGAACCAGTTACAACCGGATGTAACCGGTTTTAAGCGGTTTAAACCGGACTAATCCTGTCCAAGAATGAATTCACATACAACATCGGCACGGAATAAACCGGTTTCAACCGGTTATGAACCACTATCACCTGCTCTGGACTGGTTTGAAACGGATGGAACCAGGTAGAACCGGATGGAACCGGTTTGAACCGGTTTAAAGCGGATAAAACCTGTCTAATAATGAATTAACATACAAAATAGGCATGGAAAAAACCGGTTTGACATGGTTATACACCAGTATCAACTGCTCTGGACTGGTTTGAAACGGATGGATCCAAGTAGAACCGGATGGAACCGGTTTGAACCGCTTTAAGCCGGATAAAACCTGTCCAATCATGAATCTAAAAACCAAATCGGCATGGAATAAATCGGTTTGAACCGATTATGAACCGGTATCACCTGCTATGGACAGGTTTGAAAGGGTGAACCTGTTGGAACCGGATGCAACCGGTTTCAACAAGTTTAAACCGGATAAGACCAGTCCAATAATGAAATAACATAGAATATCGGCATGGAATAAGCCGGTTTGAACCGGATCTGAATCAGTATCAACTGCTCTGGACTGCTTTGAAACGGATGGAACCAGTCGGAACCGGATGGAACCGGTTTGAACCGGTTTAATTCGGATAAAATCTGTCCAATAATGAATGAACATAAAAAATCGGCATGGAATAAACCGGTTTGAACCGGATCTAAACCGGTATCAAATGCTCTGGACTGGTTTGAAACGGATGGACCCAGTTACAACCGGATGGTACCGGTGTGAACCGGTTTGAAGCGGATAAAACCTCTCCAATAATGCATTAACATACAAAATTGGCATGGAATGAACCGGTTTGAACCGGTTATGAGCCAGTATCAACTGCTCTGGACTGGTTTGAAACGGATGGATCCAGCTGCAACCGGATGGAACCGGCTTGAACAGGTTTAAACCGGATAAAACCTGTCCAGTAATGAATTAACATACAAAATCGGCATGGAATAAACCGGTGTGAACGTGTTATGAACCAGTATCAACTTCTCTTCACTGGTTTGAAACATATGGAACCAGTTGGATCCGGTTGGAGCAGGTTTGAACCGTTTTCAACCGGATAAAACCTGTCCAATAATGCATTAACATACAAGATCGGCATGGAATAAACGGTTTGAACCGGTTATGAACCAGAACCAACTACTTGCACCGGTTTGAAACGGATGAAACCAGTGAGAACCGCATGGAACCGGTCTGAAACGGTTTGAACCGGATAAAACCTGTCCAATAATGTTTTAACATACAAAATCGGCATGGAAAAAACCGGTTTGAACCGTTCATAACCCAATATCAACTGCTCTGGACTGGTTTGAAACGAATGGATCCAGTTAGAACCGGATCTAACCGGTTCTAACCGCTTTAAACCGGATACAACCTATCCAAGAATGAATTAACATACACAATCGGCATGGAATAAACCGGTTTGAAGCGGTTATGAACCAGTATCAACTGCTCTGGACTGGTTTGGAACGGATGGAACCAGTTAGAACGGGACCAAACCGGTTTGAACCGGTTTAAAGGAGATAAAACCTGTCTAATAATGAATTAACATGCAAAATAGGCATGGAATAAACCGGTTTGAACAAGCTATGAACCAGTATCAACTGCTTTGGACCGGTTTGAAAAGGATGGAACCAGTTAGAACCGGACAGGTCTGCACCAGATGGAAACTGCTAGAACCGGATAGAACCGGTTTCAACTGGTTTAAACCGGATAAAACTTGTCCAAAAAGTATCAACATAAAAATCGGTATAGAATGTACCAGTTTGAACCGGTTAGGATCCACTATCAATTGCTCTGTACTGGTCTAAAGCTGATGGAACAAGCTGTAACCGGATGGAACCGGTTTGGACCGGTTTAAACCGGATAAAACCTGTCCAATATTGACTTGACATACAAAATCGGCATGGAATAAACCGGTTTGAACAAGCTATGAACCAGTATCAACTGCTTTGGACCGGTTTGAAAAGAATGGAACCAGTGAGAACCGGATGGAACGGGTCTAAACTGGTTTAAACCGGATAAAACCTGTCTAACAATGAATTAACATACACAATCGGCATGGAATAAACCGGTTTGAACCGGTTTTGAACCAGTATCAACTGCTTTGGATCGGTTTGAAACGGATGGAACCAGTCAGAACCGGATGTAACCGGTTTGAACCGGTTAAAACCGGATAAAACCTGTCCAATAATGAATTAACTTACAAAATCTTCATTAATAAACCGGTTTGAAGCTGTCATGAACCAGTGTCAACTGCTCTGGACTCCTTTGAAACGGATGGAACCAGTTAGAAGCGGATGCAACCGGTTTGAACCGGCTTAAACCGGATAAAATCATTAAAACAATAAATTAACATAAAAAATCGGCAAGGAATAAACTGGTTTGAACCGGCTGTGAACCAGTATCAACTCCTCTGGACAGGTTTCAAACGGATGGAACAAGTTAGAACCGGATGGAACCGGATTGAACCGGTTTAAACCGGGTAAAAACTGTCCAATAATGAATTAACATACAAAATCGGCATGGAATAAACCGGTTTGAACCGGTCACGAACCAATATCACCTCCTCTGGACTGCTTTGAAACGGTTCGAACCAGTTAGAACCGGATGGAACCGGTTCGAACCTGTTTGAACAGGATAAAACCTGTCTAATATTGAATTAACATACAAAATCGGCATGGAATAAACCGGTTTGAACCGCTTATGAACCAGTATCAACTGCTCTGGACTGGTCTGATTCGTATGGAACCGGTTAGAACCGGATCGAAAAGGTTTTGACCTGTTTCAACCGGATAAATCCTGTCCGATAATGAATTAACTTACAAATTCGGCATGGAATAAACCCGTTTGAACCGGTTCTGAACCATAATCAACTCCACTGGACTGGTTTCAACGTATCGAAACGGTTTGAACCTAATAAAACCTGTCCAATGATGAATTAACATATATAATTTTCATGGAATAAACCTGTTTGTAAAGGTTATGAACGAGTATCATCTGCTGTGGACAGGTCTGCACCAGATGAAAACTCCTAGAACCGGATCGAACCGGTTTTAACCTGTTTCAACCGGATAAAACCTGTCCAATAATGAATTAACTTACAAATTCGGCATGGAATAAACCCGTTTGAACCGGTTCTGAACCATAATCAACTCCACTGGATTGGTTTCAACGTATCGAAACGGTTTAAACCTAATAAAACCTGTCCAATGATGAATTGACATATATAATTTGCATGGAATAAACCTGTTTGTAAAGGTTATGAACGAGTATCATCTGCTGTGGACAGGTCTGTACCAGATGGAAACTCCCAGAACCGGATAGAACCGGTTTCAACTGGTTTAAACCGGATAAAACTTGTCCAAAACGTATCAACATAAAAATCGGTATGGAATGTACCAGTTTGAACCGGTTAGGAACCAGGATCAACTGCTCTGTACTGGTCTTAACCTGATGGAACAAGCTGGAACCGGATGGAACCGGTTTGGACCGGTTTAAACCGGATAAAACCTGTCCAAAATTGACTTGACATACAAAATCGGCATGGAATAAACCGGTTTGAACAAGCTA
Source organism: Megalonaias nervosa (assembly GCA_016617855.1). Classification (NCBI taxonomy): domain Eukaryota; kingdom Metazoa; phylum Mollusca; class Bivalvia; order Unionida; family Unionidae; genus Megalonaias; species Megalonaias nervosa. Next base: position 12,992 of record JAECUM010025954.1, on the reverse strand, counting down.
TGAACCAGTATCAACTGCTTTGCACCGGTTTGAAAAGGATGGAACCAGTTAGAACCGGATGGTACGGGTTTAAACTCGTTTAAACCGGATAAAACCTGTCAAACAATGAATTAACATACACAATCGGCATGGAATAAACCTGTTTGAACCGGTTTTGAACCAGTATCAACTGCTTTGGATCGGTTTGAAACGGATGGAACCAGTCAGAACCGGATGTAACCGGTTCGAACCGGTTAAAACCGGATAAAACCTGTCCAATAATGAATTAACTTACGAAATCTTCATTAATAAACCGGTTTGAAGCTGTCATGAACCAGCATCAACTGCTCTGGACTCGTTTGAAACGGATGGAACCAGATAGAAGCGGATCCAACCGGTTTTAACCGGTCTAAACCCGATAAAACCTTTCCAACAATAAATTAACATAAACAATCGGCAAGAAATAAACTGGTTTCAACCGGCTATGAACCAGTATCAACTTCTTTGGATCGGTTTGAAACGCATGCAACCAGTCAGAACCGGATGTAACAGGTTTCAATCGGTTAAAGCCAAATAGAACCTCTCCAATAATGAATTAACTTTCAAAATCTTCATTAATAAACCGGTTTGAAGCGGTTATGAACCAATATCAACTGCTCTGGACTGGTTTGAAACGGAAGGAACCAGTTAGTAGCGGATGCAACCGGTTTGAACCGGTTTAAACCGGATAAAACCTGTCTAACAATAAATTAACATAAAAAATCGCCAAGGAATAAACTGGTTTGAACCGGCTATGAACCAGTATCAACTTCTCTGGTCAGCTTTGAAACGGATGGAACAAGTTAGAACCGGATGGAACCGGTTTGAACCGGTTTAAACCGGGTAAAACCTGTCCAATAATGAATTAACATACAAAATCGGCATGGAATAAACCGGTTTCAACCGGTCAGGAACCAGTATCAACTCCTCTGGACTGCTTTGAAACGGTTGAAAACAGTTAGATCCGGATGGAACCGGTTCGAACCTGTTTGAACAGGATAAAACCTGTAATATTCAATTAACATACAAAAACGGCATGGAATAAACCGGTTTTAACCGGTAATGAAACAGTATCAACTACTTTCGAGCGGTATGAAACGGATGGGACCAGTTAGAACCGGATGAAACCGATATGAACCTGTTTGAACAGGATAAAACCTGTCCAATATTGAATTAACATACAAAATCGGCATCGAATAAACCGGTTTGAATCGGTTATGAACCAGTATCAACTGCTTTGGACCGGTTTGAAACGGATGGAACCTGCTAGAACCGGATGGAACCGGTCTGAACCGGTTCAAACCCAGTAAAAACTGTCCCATAATGAATTAACATGCAAAATCGGTATTTCATAAACCGGTTTCAACCGGTTATGAACCAGTATCAACTGCTCTGGACTGGTTTGAAACGGATGGAACCACTTGGAACCGGATGGAACCGGTTTAAACCGGTTCAAACCTGATGAAACCTGTCCAACAATGAATTAACATACAATATCGGCATCGAATAAACCGGTTTCAACCGGTCACGAACCAGTATCAACTCCTCTCAACTGCTTTGAAACGGTTGGAACCAGTTAGAACCGGATGGACCCGGTTCGAACCTGTTTGAACAGGAAAAAACCTGTCTAACATTGAATTAACATACAAAATCCGCATGGAATAAACCGGTTTGAACCGGTTATGAACCAGTATCTACTGCTTTGGTCCGGTTTGAAACGGATGGAACCAGTTACAACCGGATGAAACCGGTATGAACCATTTTGAACCGGATAAAACCTGTCCAATAATGAATTAAAATGCAAAATCGGCATGGAATGCACCGGTTGGAAACGGTTATGAACCAGTATCAACTGCTTTGGACCGATTTCAAACGGACGGAACCAGTTAGAAACGGATGGAACCAGTTTGAACCGGATTAAACCGGATAAAACCTGTCCAATAATGAATTAACATACAAAATCGACTAGGAATAAATCGGTATGAACGGGCTTTGAACCAGTATCACCTGCCCTGTTCTGGTTTGAAGCGGATTGAGCCAGTTAGGACCGGATGGATCCGGTTTGAACCGGTTTGAACCTGATAAAACCTGTCCAATATTGAATTAACATAAAAAAATCGGCATGGAATAAACCGGTTTGAACCAGTTATGAGCCAGTATCAACTGCACTGGACTCGTTTGAAACGGATGGAACCAGTTAGAACCGGATGGAACCGGTTTGAACTGGTTTAAACCGGATAAAACCTGTCAAACAATGAATTAACATACAAAATCGGCATGGAATAAACCGGTTTCAACTGGTTTTGAACCAGTATCAACTTCTTTGGATCGGTTTGAAACGCATGCAACCAGTCAGAACCGGATGTAACCGGTTCGAATAGGTTAAAACCAAATAAAACCTGTCCAATAATGAATTCACTTCCAAAATCTTCATTAATAAACCGGTTTGAAACGGTTATGAACCAATATCAACTGCTCTGGAGTGGTTTTAAACGGATGGAACCAGTTAGAAGCGGATGCAACCGGTTTGAACCGGTTTAAACCGGATAAAACCTGTCTAACAATAAATTAACATAAAAAATCGCCAAGGAATAAACTGGTTTGAACCGGCTATGAACCAGTATCAACTTCTCTGGTCAGCTTTGAAACGGATGGAACAAGTTAGAACCGGATGGAACCGGTTTGAACCGGTTTAAACCGGGTAAAACCTGTCCAATAATGAATTAACATACAAAATCGGCATGGAATAAACCGGTTTCAACCGGTCAGGAACCAGTATCAACTCCTCTGGACTGCTTTGAAACGGTTGAAAACAGTTAGATCCGGATGTAACCGGTTCGAACCTGTTTGAACAGGATAAAACCTGTAATATTCAATTAACATACAAAAACGGCATGGAATAAACCGGTTTGAACCGGTCATGAAACAGTATCAACTACTTTGGAGCGGTATAATCGGATGGGACCAGTTAGAACCGGATGAAGCCGATATGAACCTGTTTGAACAGGATAAAACCTGTCCAATATTGAATTAACATACAAAATCGGTATCGAATAAACCGGTTTGAACCGGTTATGAACCAGTATCAACTGCTTTGGACCGGTTTGAAACGGATGGAACCAGCTAGAACCGGATGGAACCGGTCTGAACCGGTTTAAACCCAGTCAAAAATGTCCCATAATGAATTAACATGCAAAATCGGTATTTCATAAACCGGTTTGAACCGGTTATGAACCAGTATCAACTGCACTGGACTGGTTTGAAACGGATGGAACCACTTCCAACCGCATGGAACCGGTTTGAACCGGTTGAAACCTGATGAAACCTGTCCAACAATGAATTAACATACAATATCGGCATGGAATAAACCGGTTTCAACCGGTCACGAACCAGTATCAACTCCTCTCGACTGCTTTGAAACGGTTGGAACCAGTTAGAACCGGATGGACCCGGATCGAACCTGTTTGAACAGGATAAAACCTGTCTAATATTGAATTAACATACAAAATCCGCATGGAATAAACCGGTTTGAACCGGTTATGAACCAGTATCCACTGCTTTGGTCCGGCTTGAAACGGATGGAACCAGTTGCAACCGGATCAAACCGGTATGAACCGGTTTGAACCGGATAAAACCTGTCCAATAATGAATTAAAATGCAAAATCGGCATGGAATACACCGGTTGGAACCGGTTATGAACCAGTATCAACTGCTTTGGACCGATTTCAAACGGACGGAACCAGTTAGAAACGGATGGAACCAGTTTGAACCTAATTAAACCGAATAAAACCTGTCCAATAATGAATTAACATACAAAATCGACTAGGAATATATCGGTTTCAACCGGCTTTGAACCAGTATCACCTGCCCTGTACTGCTTTGAAGCGGATTGAGCCAGTTAGGACCGGATGGAACCGGTTTGAACCGGTTTGAACCTGATAAAACCTGTCCAATATTGAATTAACATAAAAAAATCGGCATGGAATAAACCGGTTTGAACCAGTTATGAGCCAGTATCAACTGCTCTGGACTGGTTTGAAACGGATGGAACCAGTTAAAACCGGATGGAACCGGTTTGAACTGGTTTAAACCGGATAAAACCTGTCCAACAATGAATTAACATACAGAAGCGGCATGGAATAAACCGGTTTGAACTGGTTTTGAACCAGTATCAACTTCTTTGGATCGGTTTGAAACGCATGCAACCAGTCAGAACCGGATGTAACCGGTTTGAATAGGTTAAAGCCAAATATAACCTCTCCAATAATGAATTAACTTACAAAATCTTCGTTAATAAACCGGTTTGAAGCGGTTATGAACCAATATCAACTGCTCTGGACTGGTTTGAAACGGATGGAACCAGTTAGAAGCGGATGCAACCGGTTTGAACCGGTTTAAACCGGATAAAACCTGTCCAACAATAAATTAACATAAAAAATCGGCAAGGAATAAACTGGTTTGAACCGGTTATGAACCAGTATCAACTCCTCTGGACAGGTTTGAAACGGATAGAACAAGTTAGAACCGGATGGAACCGGTTTGAACCGGTTTAAACCGGGTAAAACATGTCAAATAATGAATTAACATACAAAATCGGCATGGAATAAACCGGTTTCAACCGGTCAGGAACCAGTGTCAACCCCTCTGGACTGCTTTGAAACGGTTGAAAACAGTTAGAACCGGATGGAACCGGGTCGAACCTGTTTGAACAGGATAAAACCTGTAATATTGAATTAACATACAAAAACGGCATGGAATAAACCGGTTTGAACCGGTCATGAAACAGTATCAACTACTTTGGAGCGGTATGAAACGGATGGGACCAGTTAGAACCGGATGAAGCCGATATGAACCTGTTTGAACAGGATAAAACCTGTCCAATATTGAATTAACATACAAAATCGGCATCGAATAAACCGGTTTGAACCGGTTATGAACCAGTATCAACTGCTTTGGACCGGTCTGAAACGGATGGAACCAGCTAGAACCGAATGGAAACGGTCTGAACCGGTTTAAACCCAGTAAAAACTGTCCCATAATGAATTAACATGCAAAATCGGTATTTCATAAACCGGTTCGAACCGGTTATGAACCAGTACCAACTGCTCTGGACTGGTTTGAAACGGATGGAACCACTTACAACCGCATGGAACCGGTTTGAACCGGTTGAAACCTGATGAAACCTGTCCAACAATGAATTAACATACAATATCGGCATGGAATAAACCGGTTTCAACCGGTCACGAACCAGTATCAACTCCTCTCGACTGCTTTGAAACGGTTGGAACCAGTTAGAACCGGATGGACCCGGTTCGAACCTGTTTGAACAGGATAAAACCTGTCTAATATTGAATAAACATACAAAATCCGCATGGAATAAACCGGTTTGAACCGGTTATGAACCAGTATCAACTGCTTTGGTCCGGTTTGAAACGGATGGAACCAGTGACAACCGGATGAAACCGGTATGAACCGGTTTGAACCGGATCAAACCTGTCCAATAATGAATTAAAATGCAAAATCGACATGGAATACACCGGTTGGAACCGGTTATGAACCAATATCAACTGCTTTGGACCGATTTCAAACGGACGGAACCAGTTAGAAACGGATGGAACCAGTTTGAACAGGATAAAACCGGATAAAACCTGTCCAATAATAAATTAACATACAAAATCGACTAGGAATAAATCGGTTTCAACGGGCTTTGAACCAGTATCACCTGCCCTGTACTGCTTTGAAGCGGATTCAGCCAGTTAGGACCGGATGGAACCGGTTTGAACCGGTTTGAACCTGATAAAACCTGTCCAATGTTGAATTAACATAAACAAATCGGCATGGAATAAACCGGTTTGAACCAGTTATGAGCCAGTATCAACTACTCTGGACTGGTTTGAAACGGATAGAACCAGTTAGATCCGGATGGAACCGGTTTGAACTGGTTTAAACCGGTTAAAACCTGTCAAACAATGAATTAACATACACAATAGGCATGGAATAAACCGGTTTGAACTGGTTTTGAAGCAGTATCAACTTCTTTGGATCGGTTTAAAACGCATGTAAGCAGTCAGAACCGGATGGAACCGGTTTGAACCGGTTTAAACCGGGTAAAACCTGTCCAATAATGAATTAACATACAAAATCGGCATGGAATAAACCGGTTTCAACCGGTCAGGAACCAGTATCAACTCCTCTGGACTGCTTTGAAACGGTTGGAAACAGTTAGAACCGGATGGAACCGGTTCGAACCTGTTTGAACAGGATAAAACCTGTCTAATATTGTATTAACATACAAAAACGGCATGGAATAAACCGGTTTGAACCGGTAATGAAACAGTATCAACTGCTTTGGAGCGGTATGAAACGGATGGGACCAGTTAGAACCGGATGAAACCGGTTAGAACCGGTTTAAAAACAGTAAAATCTGTCCAATAATGAATTATCATGCAATATCGGTATTTCATAAACCGGTTTGAACCGGTTATAAACCAGTATCAACTGCTCTGGACTGGTCTGAAACGGATGGAACCAGTTAGAACCGGATGGAACCGGTTTGAACCGGATTAAACCGGATTAAACCGGATGAAACCTGTCCAACAATGAATTAACATACAAAATCGACATGGAATGAACCGGTTGGAACCGGTTATGAACCAGTATCAACTGATTTGGACCGGTTTGAAACGGATGGAACCAGTTAGAACCGGATGGAACCGGTTTGAACCGGATTATACCGGATCAAACCTGTCCAATACAGAATTAACTTACACATTCAACATGGAATGAACCCGTTTGAACCGGTTATGAATCACCATCAACTCCACTGGACTGGTTTCAACGTATTGAACCGGTTTAAACCTAGTAAAACCTGTCAAATCATGAATTAACATATATAAGTTGCATGGAATAAACCTGTTTGTACCAGTTATGAACGAGTATCATCTGCTGTGGACTGGTCTGCACCAGATGGAACCTGCTAGAACCGGATAGAACAGCCTTCAACTGGTTTAAACCGGATAAAACCTTTCTAATAACGTATTAACATAAAAATCGGCAAGGAATGTACCGGTTTGAACCGGTCAGGAACCAGTATCAACTGCTCTGGACTGGTCAAAACCGCATGGAACCAGTTGGAACCGGTTGGAACCGGTTTGATCCGGTTTAAACCGGATAAAACCTGTCCAATAATGAATTAACATACAAAATCGACATGGAATGAATCGGGTTGAACCGGTTATGAACCAGTAGCAACTGCTCTGGACTGGTCTGAAACGTATGGAACCAGCTAGAGCCGGATTGAACCGGTTTCAACCGGTTTACACCGGACAAACCTGTCTAATAACGTATTAGTATACTGATTCGGCAAAGAATAAACCGGTTTGAACCGGTTATGAACCGGTATCAACTGCTCTGGACTGGTCTGAACCAGATTGAACCGGCAAGAACCGGATGGAACCGGTTTCAACCGGCTTGAACCGGATAAAACCTGTCCATTAATGAATTAACATACAAAATTGGCTTGGAATAAACCGGTTTGAACCGGTTATGAACCAGTATCAACTGCTCTGGACCGGTCTGAACCGTATGGAACCGGTTAGAATCGGATCGAACCGGTTTTAACCGGTTTCAACCGGATAAATCCTGTTCAATAGTGAATTGACTTACAAATTCGGCATGGAATGAATGCGTTTGTAAAGGTTATGAACGATTATCTTCTGCTGTTGACAGGTCTGCACGAGATGGAAACTGCTAGAACCGGGTCGGACCGGTTTTAACCTGTTTCAACCGGATAAAACCTGTCCAATAATGAATTAACTTACAAATTCGGCATGGAATAAACCCGTTTGAACCGGTTCTGAACCATAATCAACTCCACTGGACTGGTTTCAACGTATCGAAACGGTTTAAACCTAATAAAACCTGTCCAATGATTAATTAACATATATAATTGGCATGGAATAAACCTGTTTGTAAAGGTTACAAACGAGTATCATCTGCTGCGGACAGGTCTGCACCACATGGAAACTGCTAGAACCGGATAGAACCGGTTTCAACTGATTTAAACCGGATAAAACTTGTCCAAAAAGTATCAACATAAAAATCGGTATCGAATGTACCAGTTTGAACCGGTTAGGAACCAGTATCAACTGCTCTGGACTGGTCTTTACCGGATGGAAGAAGCTGGAACCGGATGGAACACGTTTGGACCGGTTTAAACCGGATAAAACCTGTCCAATATTGACTTGACATAAAAAATCGGCATGGATTAAACCGGTTTGAACAAGCTATGAACCAGTATCAACTGCTTTGGACCGGTTTGAAACGGATGGAACCTACTAGGACCGGATGGAACGTTTTTTAACCGGTTAAAACCGGATAAAACCTGTCCAACAATGAATTAACATACACAATCGGCTAGGAATAAACCGGTTTGAACCGGCTTTGAACCAGTATCAACTACTCTGTACTGGTTGAAACGGATTGAGCCAGTTGAGACCGGATGGAACCGGTTGGAACCGGTTTGAACCTGATAAAACCTGTCCAATATTGAATTAACATACAAAATCGGCATGGAATAAACCGGTTTGAAGCGGTAATGAAACAGTGTCAACTGCTCTGGACTGGTTTGAACCGGATGGAACTAGTTAGAACCGAATGGAACCGATTTGAACCAGTTTGAACCAGGTAAAACCTGTCCAAAAATGAATTAACATACAAAATCGGCATGGAATAAACCGATTGGAACCGGTTATGAACCAGTATCAATTGCTTTGGACCGGTTAGAAACGGATGGAACCAGTTAGAACCGGATGGAACCGGTTTGAACCGGATTAGACCGGATAAAACCTGTCCAATAATGAATTAACTTACACATTCGACGTGGAATGAACCGGTTTGAACCGGTTATGAACCAGAATCAAATCCACTGGACTGGTTTCAACGTATGGAACCGTTTTAAACCTAATCAAACCTGTCCAAACATGAATTAACATATATAATTTGCATGGAAGAAACCTGCTGATACCGGTAATGAACGATATCATCTGCTGTGGACTGGTCTGCACCAGATGGAACCTGCTAGAACCGGATAGAACCGGTTTCAGCTGGTTCAAACCGGATAAAACCTTTCTAAAAACGTATTAACATAAAAATCGGCATGGAATGTACCGGTTTGAACCAGTCAGGAACCAGTATCAACTGCTCTGGACCGGTCTGAACCAGATTGAACTGGCAGGAACCGGATGGAACCGGTTTGAACCGGTTTCAACCGGATAAAACCTGTCCAATAATGAATTGACATACAAAATCGGCATGGAATCAACCGGTTGGAACCGGTTATGAACCAGTATCAACTGCTCTGGACTGGTCTAAACCGTATGGAACCGGTCAGAACCGGATCGAACCGGTTTTGCCCTGTTTCAAGCGGATAAATCCTGTCCAATAATGAATTAACTTAGAAATTCAGCATGGAATAAACCCGTTTGAACCGGTTCTGAACCATAATCAACTCCACTGGACCGGTTTCAACGTATAGAAACGGTTTAACCCTAATAAAACCTGTCCAATGATGAATTAACATATGCAATTTCCATGGAATAAACCTGTTTGTAAAGGTTATGAACGAGTATCATCTGCTGTGGACAGGTCTGCACCAGATAGAAACTGCTAGAACCGGATAGAACCGGTTTCAACTGGTTTAAACCGGATAAAACTTGTCCAAAAAGTATCAACATAAAAATCGGTATGGAATGTACCAGTTTGAACCGGTTAGGAACCAGTATCAATTGCTCTGTACTGGTCTAAACCTGATGGAACAAGTTGGAACCGGAAGGAACCGGTTTGGACCGGTTTAAACCGGATAAAACCTGTCCAATATTGACTTGACATACAAGATCGGCATGGAATAATCCGGTTTGAACAAGCTATGAACCAGTATCAACTGCTTTGGACCGGTTTGAAAAGGATGGAACCAGTTAGAACCGGATGGAACGGGTTTAAATTGGTTTAAACCGGATAAAACCTGTCTAACAATGAATTCAAATACACAATCGGCATGGAAAAAACCAGTTTGAACCGGTTTTGAACCAGTATCAACTGCTTTGGATCGGTTTGAAACGGATGTAACCGGTTTGAACCGGTTAAAACCGGATAAAACCTGTCCAATAATGAATTAACTTACAAAATCTTCATTAATAAACCGGTTTGAAGCTGTCATGAACCAGTGTCAACTGCTCTGGACTCGTTTGAAACGGATGGAACGAGTTAGAAGCGGATGCAACCGGTTTGAACCGGTTTAAACCGGATAAAACCTTTAAAACAATAAATTAACATAAAAAATCGGCAAGGAATAAACTGGTTTGAACCGGCTGTGAACCAGTATCAACTCCTCTGGACAGGTTTGAAACGGATAGAACAAGTTAGAACCGGATGGAACCGGATTGAACCGGTTTAAACCGGGTAAAAACTGTTCAATAATGAATTAACATACAAAATCGGCATGGAATAAACCGGTTTGAACCTGTCACGAACCAATATCACCTCCTCTGGACTGCTTTGAAACGGTTCGAACCAGTTAGAACCGGATGGAACCCGTTCGAACCTGTTTGAACAGGATAAAACCTGTCTAATATTGTATTAACATACAAAATCGGCATGGAATAAACCGGTTTGAACCGGTCATGAACCAGTATCAACTGCTTTGGAGCGGTATGAAACGGATGGGACCAGTTAGAACCGGATGAAACCGGTATGAACCTGTTTGAACCCGATAAAACCTGTCCAATATTGAATTAACTTACAAAATCGCCATCGAATAAACCGGTTTGAACCGGTTATGAACCAGTATCAACTGCTTTGGACCGGTTTGAAACGGATGGAACCAGTTAGAACCGGATGGAACCGGTCTATGCCGGCTTAAAACCAATAAAAACTGACCAATAATGAATTCGCATGCAAAATCGGTATTTCATAAACCGGTTTGAACCGGTTATGAACCAGTATCAACTGCTCTGGACTGGTTTGAAACGGATGGAACCAGTTAGAACCGGATGGAACCGGTTTGAACCGGTTTAAACCTGATGAAATCTGTCCAACAATGAATTAACATACAAAATCAGCATGGAATAAACCGGTTTCAACCGGTCACGAACCAGTATCAACTCCTCTAGACTGCTTTGAAACGGTTGGAACCAATTCGAACCTGATGGACCCGGTTCGAACCTGTTTGAACAGGATAAAACCTGTCTAATATTGAATTAACATACAAAATCCGCATGGAATACACCGGTTTGAACCGGTTATGAACCAGTATCTACTACTTTGGTCCGGTTTGAAACGGATGGAACCAGTTACAACCGGATGAAACCGGTATGAACCGGTTTGAACCGGATAAAACCTGTCCAATAATGAATTAAAATGCAAAATCGGCATGGAATACACCGGTTGGAACCGGTTATGAACCAGTATCAACTGCTTTGGACCGATTTCAAACGGACGGAACCAGTTTGAACCGGATTAAACCGGATAAAACGTGTCCAATAATGAATTAACATACAAAATCGACTAGGAATAAACCGGTTCAAACGGGCTTTGAACCAGTATCACCTGCCCTGTACTGGTTTGAAGCGGCTTGAGCCAGTTAGTACCGGATGGAACCGGTTTGAACCGGCTTGAACCTGATAAAACCTGTCCAATATTGAATTAACATAAAAAAATCGGCATGGAATGAACCGGATTGAACCAGTTATGAGCCAGTAGCAACTGCTCTGAACTGTTTTGAAACGGATGGAACCACTAAGAACCGGATGGAACCGGTTTAAACTGGTTTAAACCGGATAAAACCTGTCCAACAATGAATTAACATACAAAATCGGCATGGAATAAACCGGTTTGAACTGGTTTTGAACCAGTATCAACTTCTTTGGATCGGTTTGAAACGCATGCAACCAGTCAGAACCGGATGTAACCGGTTTGAATAGCTTAAAGCCAAATAGCACCTCTCCAATAATGAATTAACTTACAAAATCTTCATTAATAAACCGGTTTGAAGCGGTTATGAACCAATATCAACTGCTCTGGACTGGTTTGAAACGGATGGAACCAGTTAGAAGCGGATGCAACCGGTTTGAACCGGTTTAAACCGGATAAAACCTGTCCAACAATAAATAAACATAAAAAATCGGCAAGGAATAAACTGATTTGAACCGGTTATGAACCAGTATCAACTCCTCTGGACAGGTTTGAAACGGATGGAACAAGTTAGAACCGGATTGAACCGGTTTGAACCGGTTTAAACCGGGTAAAACCTGTCCAATAATGAATTAACATACAAAATCGGCATGGAATAAACCGGTTTCAACCGGTCAGGAACCAGTATCAACTCCTCTGGACTGCTTTGAAACGGTTGAAAACAGTTAGAACCGGATGGAACCGGTTCGAACCTGTTTGAACAGGATAAAACCTGTAATATTCAATTAACATACAAAAACGGCATGGAATAAACCGGTTTGAACCGGTCATGAAACAGTATCAACTACTTTGGAGCGGTATAATCGGATGGGACCAGTTAGAACCGGATGAAGCCGATATGAACCTGTTTGAACAGGATAAAACCTGTCCAATATTGAATTAACATACAAAATCGGTATCGAATAAACCGGTTTGAACCGGTTATGAACCAGTATCAACTGCTTTGGACCGGTTTGAAACGGATGGAACCAGCTAGAACCGGATGGAACCGGTCTGAACCGGTTTAAACCCAGTCAAAAATGTCCCATAATGAATTAACATGCAAAATCGGTATTTCATAAACCGGTTTGAACCGGTTATGAACCAGTATCAACTGCACTGGACTGGTTTGAAACGGATGGAACCACTTCCAACCGCATGGAACCGGTTTGAACCGGTTGAAACCTGATGAAACCTGTCCAACAATGAATTAACATACAATATCGGCATGGAATAAACCGGTTTCA
>JAECUM010025953.1:0-46053 GCA_016617855.1 Megalonaias nervosa | reverse complement strand
ATATATATATATATATATTTGTGTTGCAAAAGGCATTCTAAGTGTTTCCAAATTAATATCCTGTTTACTGCTGGTGCAAAATCTTCTACTTGATATGTCTGCTTGATATTTGTATAAACGTTCTGCTTGATGTTGGTGTAAATATTCTGCTTGCTGTTTGTGGAAATGTTTTTCCTCTTTAGTAACTCAACTAACGAACTTAATCTCATATTTAGTCAAATACACTCTAGAAAGTGCATTAACAACCCAGCCACATTTACCGTAAACGATATAAAATGATCCAGCCAACTGTATATACTCACGGATGAGTCGAGCCCAAATGTAAACTGCATTGACATAGATAGTAAGCGCCGGCAGAGGTGGGTATCTTAAATTTGTTAGTGGTAATCAGTAAAACAAACATCATAGATCTGATCTTCAGCAACATTATGTGTTTGTAGATCAGAGTATATTTGTGTTTGTAGCTTACACGAATTGTAAGCGAGTTTATACGGTAGATGTTCATCAAATATTTGCGAGAAAGACCCTACACCATTTGCTTCAAATAATTGTCTAGTGGTAACTGATGCAGAAACTTACATTACGATATTATGATCTAAGGTGCATCGAATATACATTTAGGAGGTTGTGAAAATAATATGGATGTGATTCATCAAATAAGAACGAATAAATTTGTTATTCTAGAATGACAGCAGATGTGGTCGAAATAAGCTAATTGATAGAAACCCTCAGGGATCATGTTTATACACAAACTGCGTGTTTGTTTACGAAAATGTCATTTATGAATGAGATTAAGCCTGTGTAATTTATACATTAGCATAACATTTTATATGCAATTAACAGGCGATCAATGCAGGATGCGTATCAGTCCATCTAATATGCATCACATTAATCGAATTATATCCCAAGATGGGATGGTTTCATACCACTGATAATAAAGCTTTCATCTTTTTTTGCCGATGGGTACCTGCAAACGTTTGGGCAATGATTTATTCTCAGTAATTTTACCAATTTCCATTGACACCGCAATCGAAATCGTAGCGAATACAAAATACTTTAAAACTTTGATCCTAAAATCCATTTATATCACCCAATAGAATGGTCAATATGCAGCGTTAACTAGAAATCACACCTGGTTTTCTTGGTTGGATCTAGATAGAAGTTCATGGCAAAATATTTGATTTTTCTTTCTTGACTGGATATATTCAGGCATCACAACTAATTAGTATGTAAAGGCGAAGAAGGATCTAAATAGAAAAGGCGTATCTAATCTTGTGTGATCTTGTAGCCGACCGCTTTTGAAGAATGTAGCAAATGAACTATATTTAAACTAAAATAATCGAGAAAGGTCACATGGTAAAACAGATTCCATTTAACTTGTGATACGGGATTCAAAAACAATATTATGATCACTCCATCAATGTTATGAAAAAACAAAATAATTGCACGAATAATGTTTTGCACTTTATCCATCACACAGTTACAAATTTTAAAACGATTCAGCGCTAAACAGCCTCACATTTTCGTGTCCATTATTCTCAATGGTAGGGTAAATGGGGCTTCTGGATCACATTTTCTGCAGTATCACAGAAATTAGCTCAGTTTTGAGGTGCCAAAGAAGAAAATAGGGGTCTGTCTCACTTTTTATGGGATATGAAAGAAGATTGAAAGGGGTTCTGGCTCAAATTGTTATCAGTGTGTGATCTCACTGTGTTTTTCTTATGTCTTGTTGTCTACGAGCGAGTGTGTGATTGCCATCGGTGGAGTATCGTTTATCATCGAAGGAGCATAACCCTTTTTGAGTTAATGAGTGTGGTGGAGATCTTATGTCGATGTGATCGGAAAGTTCTCATAAAGTAGTACTGGAGATGTCCATGTAGTGATTGTGTATAATGATGGTGAGTGGCTACCTGAGAAGTAACAGGTTTTGACTCCTTTGGCTTTTTTTCATGAGGATGTGATGAAGTACATTTTGGATCTAAGTCCTATGAATTCCTTGATGGGTACTCCACAAGTTTCATCACGAAATTTTCCTAGCACTTTTTTATTGTCAATGCAGTTAATGGGATGGTCTATTGGATAATCACTGAGGTCGAATAGCTCCCGATGTTGATGTAGGTTTGCGTATACATCGTCGGTGTGAATTGCATACACGAGTGAGTCGGTATCGCTCATGAGCAGTGTGGCTTTGTCTCCGTACTTATGCTTGATGAAGTCGTAATGAAACTTCAGCATGAACATTTTGGGAGATCGAGAACAACTGATCCGACGTAGATAGGTTTATACAGCAAGAGATTATTTTTTTTCTGGACTAAGTGGTGACGAGTTCTTCGTCAAAGACTTTTATGGTGACAAAGGAATCGTTGGCTACGAGCTTATCTCGTCGTCGCTGGTTGTTAACGATTTCGATATTCTTGCGACGTTTGATGATTTCCATGGTTTATCCGAAGTAGCTATTGTTTATGAGTTCAAAGAAGTCTTTATCGCAAATTGTGGTGACTTTAGCGCGTTGTGTTTTGTTGAGGTCGATGTAAGGTTTCGTCCACGGAGATTGCTTGAACCCGAGTACTCGATGGACTTTTGCAAGAGCGAGTCCTTGCTGGAGAGCTTGTTCGAGAAATCGATAATGCATTTTGTATTGTGTTTCGTCGTTCAGATTGGGCATGAGTTTTTATCCTTAGCGTCTCAGCGTCCGAACTGCTTCTTTTGCTTAGCTGCTCTTGAGAGAGTATCGAGTTCAGCGCAGAATGGATAATCGTTGTGAAGTTCGTGGAAGTGTTCTCGATACGTAAGATCGGCTTCGCCGAAATAGACATAGCCATCGAGGTATCCTGCCTGTTTTTCCTGTAGGAATTGCTCGTCACTGATCCATGGAAAATCTCCCTCAGAAAGGGTTTTTTTTCATGGGCAAGTCATATAAATTGTTTGTGTTCAGACACAGGATATACACTGGTGGTTTGGTCGGATCGTAGTTCTCCATGTATTTGTTGTTATCAGCAGCGCATTTCTTTTCACTGATGACGGAGATAACTCCGCGTATTATTTGTTCTGTGACCATGAACATGTCTGGGTCGGTGAAGAGTTATAAGGTCATGCTGGTGTGACAGAGTCCAAGGGAGTCCTGGTGAGGAGAAATACCAAAGTGACTCGAACTGGTAATGAGTTAAACACGTGCGTCTGAAATTTTCGAAAACATTCGAGAGTAGGAGCAAATCCGTTTTGATATTAAACATCGTGATAATCTCCGAGAGTTTTGCAGTCAAATTCATCCCATATTTTGCACGTGTTCTGATATTCCTCATCGGCGATTTCTGTCAGACTGAGATGAAAATACAATTCTTCTTAAGGTATTATCGATGTTTCATCGAAACGTGAAGAGGAATCGATGTTATCGTAGGGATAGACTCCTTCCTATTTGAGAAGATCGGTTTGCTGGCCAAATTCCTTTTCGAGATGCATGAATATGGACAATTTTGAGGGAATTCTTCCTGTGACGTGGACATGAACTGGAAGGAGTCGACGAATCTAAAAGGTCCAATGGTGATCGACATATACGTTTCGAAATTGTTGGGGATGCATTTGATCTTAGCTCTCTATGTAACTCTTTGGCATTATCCCGTCTAGATGTGACCGTGCTGTCGTTGGAGTTGTGGAAAGCATTGCAAGAAATGATAACAGAAATAACCATGATTTTTACAATGTGTGGGATCGACATAATCGGCTAAAGTGTTTGAAGTAAACGAAGTTGTCTTGATAATGCAGTAAATCTATGCTGTGTTGTGATGCTGCTTTGGAGATGAGCAGCGGATAGACCACGAACTGCTTATCACCTACCTTCTTGTCATCGAGTCCTAATACTTTGGTGGAAAGTCCTTCGTTGAGCGATTCTAGTTTAGGAACGTCTTTGATTGCTGCTGGAAAGATGATTCTGGTGGTTGTAAGGGTGTCAATGCAGGGCTTGTACTTGGAGACGCGATCGGCATTGTCTTCTGCAGGATGTGACGCAGAAAGGGTAGCTCACACGATAAAGTAGTCATCGTTGTTTTTGACGTTGATCCAGGATTTAGTGGCCAAGATGGATTTGGGGTGCGGTACACACTCAGTTCCACGCAACGGTGTTAATTTAGAAGTTTGCAAACGAGATAGAATTGTCTCCGGCAAAGATCAAGTTTGATCTTGACTCCAGCTAATCTTCGATGCGACGCTGGATAAACGACCAGGCGATGTCGACGATATGACTAAAAATCATAACTGCGATAAAGGATTTGGATCTGATCCACACATCGATGCTGTTGTGTTCCTTGGCCAGATGAATGTTGAAAACTACTCCGAGTTTGATTGCTGTGTGGGTGCGCAGTTCTGTTTGAATAGTTGGGTATAGAATGCGCTGAAGGATTCCCTGTCGACTCCGAGCTTAAGTATGTGGGAATGATCATAAACAAAACCTTTATCAGCGCATCCGTGCGCTTTTTAAACGCGTCAAGGGCGTGGAAGACGCGTGATCTGATCGCGTTGTCGTTAAAGGGCTTGTGGGTCGATTTTAGGTAGGTTTTTCTCGATATCAGCTCGACACGATCGGCTTAGGTTCTCGTGCTGAAGTCGAAGGAGCTTGGAAGGCTTAGAGGTTTCTCCAGGGATTCCTTTTTATGTCTCGCAGTGGCTTCATGTACCGCTGCATAGTGAGGATCTCTCTTCTTGCAATAGCCTTGTATTTGTTGACGAGCTTACGGCGAGCAAGATCCTTCATGTCATTGCCTTGTGGTCGCTTCGGACGCGTTGGATGAGCTCGTGCAAAGCAGAGTTCGATCTTGGATACGGCACCTTAGTGCTAGATAATTTTGTTGATGTGAACAACTGGATACCTTTGAGTCGCCGAACGATTTCATGACGAAGGATAAAATCTCTTCCTCAATCGGCACCAAACTATTTCAGAATTCTGTTTCTCGTTGTTACTTTGGATGAGATTCTTGTCTATCCTAGCAGCTATGGAGATACTATATAACAGTTTTGTATTTCATTTCTCTAATTGTTTGTTTATTTTGTCAAGACTGGACATAATCTATATTATATAGCACAATGCCTCTACGTCGGTCTCCAAAGTGTGTGTGGTTGCCTCAGGGTATCATAGAGAAGTGCAATATGTCTTGCGCATGAGAGTACAGCGCTCGGCGTTATGCTCTCATCAAGCGTAAATGTTGGATGAAACCATGCTTGGATTGTCAGGAAGGAGTTTGAGGTCAGTTCCAAGTTTAGCAGAGCTCTGGTAGTAGAAACATCCGATCGATTCAATATTGCTACGAAAACGTCAGAAAGACTCAGAAATACAAACACCATTCAGAGCTGCTTAACGTAATTTTGGCTAAGATTAAGCATCACTAAGGAAACAGTGGCTTTCCGATGGAAAATACAGCCTGTGTTTAATCGCTGCAAGGCTATCGAGGAAGGAGATATATGGAGCGTGTGCACGAAAATCAGACACGTGGTGAGGGTTAGCTTTATTGGTTCCATCGTGTTCTTGTTTGTCCTTGGAGTGAGAGCGAAGATGTACTGGCATCGTTTCGTTTTTTAAGCTCATCGTGGAGTGGTCCCCGTCGGATATTCCGTCATCCATCTCAACGGAGATAAAGCAGATAATGTGTAATTTGGACATAAGACTTGGCGGATAGCAAAACAATATGCCAGAAACCATATTTTCACTACTATTTTCTGAGGATCGGTACATCAACGTGAGAAAATCTTCTCGATGCATGCAGGAGATACAATGCTTGAACAGGAGCACCTTATAGTAGATCTTGTTGAGCGTTTTCTGTTCTGCAGCCGTGAGCAAGACGAGATCTTGTCCAATGCTACGACTTTGGTCAGGGTAAGATTGACGCTGATATCGATGTTGAGATGGAACGCGTTGACGATGGCCTCCTCGAAAACTTCCTTATTTTCCACAAATGGCATAGGTCATGTATCACGTATCATCTACTTGACGCTCAGCCATCTCTACGTCCTATATAGTTCAATACTAGGATAATTTTATAAACCTTTTCATTTTTTTTTTCGCTCAGATATCACATGCTCTCGCATGAGTAAGGTCTGTCCACGCGATGCTCCTTGTATTTTGGTCAGCGTCAGCTCTATGTGCACTGGCAAGCGATATCGTAAAACCGTGGGGATATCCTCGTAGAGCTATTCGGGGTGATGCAAGACCACATCGGTCACGAAGACCTCCTCGTCAGACATTTTATCTATATTTTGTAATCATATATGTTTTCAAATCGCCTAAGAGTCGCGCACTGATTGCCAACCATGGCCACGATGAGGTCATCCATGGCTCTCATTTAACTGATCATTAACGCTATGTCAAAAGGAACCCCGCGCAGATACGATCGGAGTTTATTCAGCATTTTTTGATAGGCTTACATAGCTTGCTTGGTACATTTCGTTTTGGCCTCCAGGCGTGGCTCGAGACGTTTCATCTGGGTCTGCAGTTCCGGTCCAGCTAGGGATAAAATTAACATCATCGGATTGGCTAGTAGGCCCATGAAAATGACACCCGTCTCCTTCACGATCAACGGAAGCATTGCAATAACTCATAAGATGCATTAGTAACGTCTATAAGCCGTAGACGTAGGCTCGGCGATGCTAATAACGATAATGCAATTCGAGTTCACGACTCTGATCTGCGGTTAAGTTTTCATCTCTGTGGTAAATATCGAGGATCATAACCCATAACTGTTGACGAGTGTTTCAAACTGTGGCAGGTAATCTGTTAGGAATGTGATATGTGTTTGATCCACTTTGATTTTATATCGTCAAACTCGTTCATGATGACACTGCTTATTGGTATGCAAAACGACAGATTACTTTTGATTTTGGACATCTAGTGGTGCTGGAGATGGCTTGGCGTTCGTTGATCCAGAGGAGATTCAGCTTGTAGAAAACCCGGATTCGGACCTGCACAAGATCATCGTGTTTGACAACATTAAAATCGTCCCCGATAACATGAGAACAATCGGAGTATTTTCGTTGTCGAGACACAAGCGCTGCAACAGTATTTATCTCACTCAGTCGTACTATGACGACGGAACACGGGATGCTTTGTGCTGTTTTCAGCGTTGAAGAACCGAGAAGTATGACGCGATCGCGAGAGGCTACTGCAGTGGCATCACCGCTAAACATTTAAAGACTGCTATGTCGAAGAGACGTCGTCCTGCAACAAGATTTTACGACCCTTCATCACGATGCAGAAACAATTCCGGAACGTTATCGGAAATGCTTTGACGAATTTTACCTACCCGATTAGTATATGAGCAACGTCCTTGTTGAGAAAACAGCGTCCATCCCGTGAAAAAAGTCACCACACGTCGCCAGGGTGAGGATGTCCTCAAAACGTTTATAGAACAGAGGACAGCTTTACGTCAGCTCTTGCTCGAATACAAAATAGGTCAGCAGTCCTTTCAGCGCGATGTGGCTGGAGAATTGTTCAACCTCCCACCCTGAGTAAAATCGACGAAGCCAAGACGACGTACAATGCCAAGCAAGATCAACTGCTGGACACAATAATAAAAACTCAGTTAGCAACAAAGGTTGTTAGAGGAGTTAGGACCGCCACCTCTGGAAGAACCTTAAACCTCAATGAAACCTGCTTCTTGGGTAAAAACTACCACTACTAAACAACCCCCATCTAGATCAAAAATTCCAAAGAAAAAACAACCTACACCACAGGTAAAAGCTACAAAACAACCTATAACAACTGGTAAAAATGCAGACACTTGGGTTCTGAGAAAAGAAAAATTCACACTGGTCAAGTTAAAAGAAGAAGAAGCCAGAGAGAAAGAGATAGTAGAGGAAGAAGATAGACTGAAAAAGATAAAAGAAGATGATGAACTTCCAAATTAAAGTCAGAAGTGGTGCGTGAGAAGGAGAAAGAGGTCAAGGTTGAATTGGAAAAGTTGTATGAAGTGTTATCTGTAGGCTCGTACAAAAGTAACAAAAAAGAGTGAAGCCAAGAAGCTTTGTAAAATTTAACAAAATTTATTTCCCGAGAAAACAAGGTAAAAATATGAGAAAGGACTTACGGTTTGTGAATCTAATCCGACAATTAATCATATAATTTAAAAATATAAGTCCTATCACTAAAACATTCTAAATGAATCAAAGTTCGAATCCCGATGAAGTTCCAAGATGGAAGGCGATGACGTCCTCTATAATCTGTCCTGTGTTGTTGTGTCAACAGTTACTTGTTGAATTACCAATTCCGGCTTTAGAATTCCACATAACTTCCAATAAATGTCATTGTCCAAGACTTTTGATGAAGACGAGCACTTGTATGTTTACCAGAGAAATTAATTACTAATTCCGAAAACTAGAAAAACTTAACTCAGACTGATCACAACACAAAATACCTCTGAGCTCCGAAGGTATCGATTTACGACTGACTATTTCACTATAAAATATCTGTTTTAACCCCTAACTAAGACGCAGTTTAGACCCCGTGTTGGGTCACGTGATCACTTAGTCAATTAGCACTTAGGCTATTTACTGGTTTGATTATACTGAACGAATCTTACTATAAGATTCAATGTATTGTTTACAAAATAGAGGTAACACGCAAGCCAAGTATGGCCTTGATTACGACCAATGATTTTCATTCTGTGTTTACCAATTTCTGAATCAAGGTCAGGATCTAGGTCAGCTAACAATACAATGTAGCAGCACTACTGCGTTTTATATCAGGCTAAAAAGAACTGAACTGAATGTTCTGAAATGCCAATTCCAGTGAATAAAGTTATCATTAAAATAACATGTAATGAAATAAAAATAAAAGAAATAAAACTAACACAAAAGTAATTAAATTACATATACGTAACAGAAGAGGAAAAAGATTCACCAAACTTAGCGATTATGAAACACTCAGATGAAATAAATCACTGAGTAAGATTACCCAGGAGATAAAGAATTCAGAACCAGATTCGAGCTATAAGTGGATAGTCGAATTTGAGGGCAAAGTATTGGAGGCCATGCATAAATATTTCAGTAGCAAGGGCACAACTTTAGGGGAATCTTATTTAGACATTGTAACAGTACTTACCTTACTGGCTAAAGTGAGCCAAAAGAATGGTTTACTGGCTAGGAGTACCACATATAAGGATGAGGAGGAAGTAATTAAGACGTGCGAAATATAAAATAGGTTGAACAAGAGACTTAAGAGTAAGGCTGACAAGAGAGAGAAAAAAAGGACAGAGATTACTTAGAGCAAGAGCGAAAATCTCAGGCTGAAAACAAATATCAGCAGTCAGGAGTAACTAGCAAAATTAAATAATATCTTTCAACATGGAAGGAGGATAAAGGAAGTGGCATCCGCTGCTGTCATACTCCCGCGGAGATCATCACTCGACTCAAGCGGGAAATGTCGGCGTGGATGTCGACAGCGAGATGGTGGAAATCCGTAATCATCTTCTGGATCAAAAGTTGGTGATCTCCGATCAGTATCAAATTTTGTTCGAGGACTTGATATAGAGGAGTTTTCAAAATTGCTCTCACTGATAACACGCTGTTGTTCGACTCGAAATAGGTCACGTCCACGGTGAGGTATAATCCCCGTTGGAACTCGACCAGTAGTTGCCGTACGAAATCGTGCTGATCTCCGCCGAAACCTGGGACAGCTTCTTCAACTCCACCGCCAACAATAATCGGTTTTCGTACTTGGTCGCGCTTCAACAAACAACGATCACGATTTCTGCAGGTGGCTACAACATTACCTACATCGCCACGGAAGTCTCACGATTGGTCGCCGCTAACGGAGATACTTCAGCTAACATTAAAATCGAGCCTAACATTTTATTGCTGTGGACGCTGTTTAATCTTGCTGAAAATTACATCGTGCGATTTGACGTCGATAACTCAATAAGATCTAACCTGGGGTTTAGCACTGGAACGACTCTTTTACAAGATGGAGTGTATAAAGGAGATCTTCCTGTCAATATCACCGACGTGAACAGCCGTCCCACCAACTGCTCGATCGCTCAGGAATCCATGTCCTCCGTAGGCTCTGCCATCAACATTATTTATTCCACCTCGATTAACGTTCCTCCAGGCTCGCTCATGCAACTTCGTCCCAAGCCCTTGATTTACTATCCCATCACGAACACGTACACAATCTCGGAAATTACTATGTGGCTGACTGTTCTGTCTGGCAATGCTGTCGATAACAACAAAGAAAGAATCACCTATGATCTGTACGTTAGGATACAATAGGTATGAAATGCACAGAACTTAGTAGTCGCAAAGTAGTCTAAAACAATGTTTAAATATGAAATAAAAGCAATGAGGAGACCATCACATGTACGGCAACATAAATTCGCGAGTGGATTTTTATCCACGTTGTTTTTTTTTTAATACGAGCAGCCCTCCCAGGCATCGCCGCCAAAGCCTCTCCCATCGCTCTCAATGCAACCGAATTAGGAGCCATCGGAGCAGCCTCTCCGTCGGAAACAGCCGTTGGACAAACAATAGGCAGCAAAATCATGCCAGTGGCTGCACGATCAGCAGCAGCGCCGTTTCCTTTGGCGGAGATTCCCGAGAGGCTAAACAAAACAGCTAGGGTTCTCAGCAAGCGATCCAAAAGAATTATACAGGACTTGGACAGAAAGGTACAAAACACACCAGCACCATCCTTAGGCGTTATCATGTCTGGGCATGCCTTAAAAAGATTATGGTAATTTTTTATAACACTCATATAGCATATCATCACTGATGGGCAATATCACTATAACAATTTAGTACGCTTCTCATTATTACCAAACTGTCTCGATTTTAAGATATTTGCATCTACAGCATACATATGTAAATCATATTGGCCGTTCATTTGCGGCTCAAGTTAAGCATTTGATTTCCTGTTCTATTCTGTCACCAGATACACCAATCCATTTTCAAGCTCATCTCTGATTAAATTACAGCTTTCCTGCCTGCATTAATTTATAAACACACGGATAATGCTTAGTTTGCTTATGCATCTGCCTAAAAATTATGCGCGGGGTTGGGCTGGGAGGGAGAAGTTAACATACAAAAATGTCCAGTTACATCTCATCTCTAACTTTAGGGATATAATCCCACGTCACACGTTCGTATGTTTTGTTACGTCGAGGTATGTTGCGAAACGCTTTATTTGGTTTAATCTTATATTGATGATTACGGGTCTTTTTGGTTATGTTAGATGCTATTGCGTTTCTCTTGTTTGATCTATCTAATTCAGCGGGGTTATGTTAACCTGTATTTGGCGCTGGAAGCACTAGTTATTGTGGGATAGTGTTGGGTCGTCTATGTGAACTAACTCTTCTACTGGTAGTGCTATATCCCACCTCTACCCCCAGCCCCCGCAGTGGCTGTACTTCGTTTCTTACCGGTCACAGAAAATCTGATTCTTTTCTCATGAATTGAAAATTATCCGCTATGATTTATTACTATCATAAGTAGCAAGTCGCACATCAACATGCACGCATTGTGTGTGTGTGTGTGTGTGTGTGTGTGTGTGTGTGTGTTTATACGTCTATCATTTAGCATAGGTTACCATAATACGGTACTGCTTACATTGCACATATAGATATACACAAAAGCATACATACTCACAGATACACATACATACAAATTATGTATGTATGTAAGTATGTATGTATGTATGTACGTATGTACGTATGTATGTACGTAAGTACGTACGTAAGAACGTACGTATGTATGTATGTGTGCATGCATGCATGCATACATGTATGTATGTATGCATGTATGCATGCATGCATGTATGTGTGTGTGTATGTATGTATGTATGTATGTATGTATGTATGTATGTATGTCCTATCACTGACGTTTACTTTCACTCTTCCAGATTCCTTTGACATACTTCTACTTCGTGTTTTCCTACATAACAGTGAACAGGTTTGAGGAAAGTACATGTTATCCCCTTGATTTATAGTTCTCCTGACATTTTCATTTTCGGATATTTTAAAATGGCATAGTAAACAACCATAGTAGACTTTATTATAGAATTGTTATCTCTATCCTTATTAAGTACCAAGGAATAAACACTATTTTATGGATTTTAACTCTATCCTCATGAAGTACCAAAGAATAGGCATTAGTACAGAGTTTTTATCAGTATCATCATTAAGTACCAAAGAAATAGGCAGTAGTATAGAGTTGTTATCTCTATCCTCATGAAGTACTAATATAGGCACTATTATAGAGTTGTTATATCTATCCTAATTACCAAGGAACGATGCTAATAAACAATTACTGAAATCAATTAAACTAACTGTTATGCTAATAAAGAATTACTGAAATCAATTAAACTAACCGTTGGACCCATAATAAATAGAGTAAATGATATAATGACACAATATCGACTAGAAATATGTCCTAATGTTTCTTTTTTGCTTTTTGTTTTCTTAAAAAGGCCTTATTCTGCTTTTGAAAGATATTTTCTCTGACATAATTGCAACAATTCAGTAATGAAAACCAACCACACAGATACAATAAATATGAACGTATTTTGTAAAATGTGAAAAATTACAATTTCAAATTTTTAAAAAACTATTAAAAGTTGTTTTTAAATTTTCAAACAATAAATTTTAAAATTTAAAAACAATTGAACATTTATTTATTTTTAAGTTAATACTTCCAATTTTAAAGTCAATATATCCACAATGTCAAAATTTGTTGTATGCCTTTAATAATAAATTTGTGATTTAAATTGAAATTTGAATGATATGACTCGGATCACAGTATGTTTATTTAAATTTAAGTACAATGTAACGCATTTTTAAATGTGGTACGGTGCGTACCCTATTTCTACATTGGATTACTGTACTGTCCGAAAACATCTGCCGCCATTTATCTTAGTAAGTTTGGAAATAAGTTCTACTCTGTAAGTAAAACTTCCTTTTCGTTGAAATATTTGAATCAGGATAGATATTAAGATCGATAATTTATAAGATTTTCTATTCTTTTGGTTGCCTGTAAATTATTCCCTCTGCTGACTAGAATGGCATCGCTTTAAATAAGTCCCATTAAATAAACCGAACACAAATAAAGTCCGTATGTGTGCTTTTATTTCTTTTCTTGGCTCTACAGAGCTAAATAGAAAATATGATAGCTTCCAAAAAGCTAAACATTTTAAAAGAAAAGTTATCTGAACTCAGATAATAATCTTCTTTCAAATTCTGTCCTTTAAAATATCGACAGCGGCATCTGCTCGTGTCATTGTCGGTATCCTAGAAGATTTCGTCACGCAAAACGTCCAGCTTTCTATTTTGAGAAGAAAGTGTCACCCAATAAATTAATGAAGCTAATGACTGTCCGATGAAATGTAAATTTGATTTTACTGAAAGATATGTAAATGATATAAATTTTCAAATGCGTGGTTGGAAATAAAGCAACGAATCGTGAGTCTGATTTAGACATTTTTGCCTTGTATGCCTTTTCCAACGCGATACCTGAAACCGTGCGCTTACAAAATATTATTTTTGGTACATTTCACCAGGATCACATGCATGATATTGAGTACGAAGCCATCGTATTATACCAGGAATGCAGTGCATGTTGCTGTAAGAAGAGTTAATAATTCGCATTTGTCAGATGACTGGGATTGATTAAGATCAATGAAAAGAAAACGTACAAAAGCAGTGCACAGCAAGCTTGTAAACAGCCTAAGTGATTTCGACTTGTGGGATCATGCCAAACAATTAGCACAGAAAAGCGTTAAAATTAAAAACGTTACATAACTATATCCAAATACATGTAAAGGAGTATGATACACATATGTATATACACACACACACAAATATATATATATATATATATATATATATATATATATATATATATATATATATATATATATATATATATATATATATATATATATATATATATAGTGCAGGAAATTAAATGTATCACCTTAGGTTATAAATCTGACCTCTCACTGTTTTAACATCGGTATAAATCCTTTTGTGTAAAACCTTATTGACACATGGAATAATTCCAGTTATAAATGAAAAGTGTTAGATTTTTCAATGTGAAAATACTTTTAATGACATTGCTACTGTTGATTTGTGGAAAAAGGATCAACAATGTATCATAACTTTAAAATGTATGCAGTAACGTTCATACTTGAACCATTTTATTATTAATATGTGGCGATGGTATCGTGAAAAATATATTAATGCCATGATGCTAATAAATATCTGCATTTCCTTATTAATGTTTACTTAATTTGGCTTTGATGCTTACGTAATATGTATGAACTTTACTTTTGGAATATTACTGGCATTGTTCCATATTCATTTGAATCTATAATGTACCCACATAATGTATTTCGATGATTGGTTTTGAACTGCAGATATGTTAACTTTTCGATGTCAAAGTCTTATATATTTCATAAGTTAAAGAGAAACTCTGGTGTGATGAAAATATTACCCATCAATAAAATTTTACAAATGATTATTACGTACAGTGGAGATTCATATCAACCTTGCGTGATTGTAAAGACTGGCAATGTTTCTAGTTGTTCCAATTTACAACATGTGAAGATAAAATACGGGTAGTTGAATCCAATAGTTTCCATTGTCATCTAGCTGATTATGTTCGGTATCCACTAAAGCCAACTGAAATAGGTTGCTCATTATTATCCCAGGAAAAAGTATTTAGCTGCTATTTCCTAGACATGATATAGCCAAGAATGTCCTCAAAGGGCTGTTAGAAACCAATGCAAGGCAAATTATTAAATATGGAGTACAATAGTGCAAGAAACAATTCGTCTCTTTGTACTTGAATTTAATTCATCACATAATTACGTTCATTTAGACAAGCATGCAAATACTAATTCCACAGTAAATTATGAGTCGAGATTCGTGTAGTAGACAGTCTGAGTAGAAATTACAGCAAAATGGCATATCAGCTGGTGAAAGATATCACAACCTATAAAGAAGGGAAAACTACCACAATCCAAGACAAATCAGGAAAATGCCTCACAGAAGATCAAGAGATCATCAAGCGATGGACAGAATACTGCTCAGAACTGTACTATCATAAGACCTAAGGAGATCCAGCAGTACTAAACTTCCCTCGGGCAGGAGAAAATTATGACATCCCCATTCTTCGTGAAGAAGTAGAAATTGCAGTTAGGTCACTAAAGAAAAGATAGTCAGCCGGCATTGACAACATACCAGTAGAGCTCATTCAAGCAGGAGGAGAAGAGATAGCCACAGTCCTGACAACAATCTGCAACAAGATATTGCAGACAGGAAAATGGCCCACCATATGGACTAAATCCTTGGTCATCGTGCTCCCCAAGAAAAGGATACCTACAGCTATGCCAAAACTACAGAACTATCAGTTTGATCAGTCACTTGAGCAAAGTCATGCTGAAGATAATTCCCAACAGACTAAAGCCGCAAGGAGAGAAAATTATTGCTGAAGAGCAGGCAGGCTTTCGAGCAGGAAGGAGCACCACAGAACAAATCTTCAATCTCAGACTCCTTTGAGAGAGATACCTTCAGTAGCAGCAGAATCTATACCGCGTCTTTATAGATTTCAAAAAGGCCTTTGATAGGGTAGGGAATGCAGCCTCATGGACAACTATGAGTAAGTACAACATCAGCTCAAACCTGATGAAGGTTGTTGAGCATCACTATGACAAAGCCACCAGTGCTGTTCTCATCAATGGCAGTAGAAGAGATTGGTTTCGAACAACTGTTGGAGTCAGAAAGGAATGTATAATGTCACCTACAATCTTCAAAATTTTCCTGGACGGGATCATGGAGGATGCCTTGCATGACCACAAAGGCACTGTCAGCATCGGGGGAAGAACAATCACAAACCTTCGCTTCGCAGATGATATTGATAGTTTAGCAGGAGATGAAAAGGAACTGGCTAACTTGGTTGAACGCATCGACACAACCTCCACAGCATACGGTATGGAGATTAGCACCGACAAAACCAAACCAATGACAAACAACACCAATGGCATCAGTGCAGAAATCAAGGTCAGTGGACAGAAGCTGGAAAGAGTCACAAGCTTTAAGTATTTAGGATCAATTATCACAGACGAGGGCTCCAAACCAGAACTACTTTGCAGGATTATCCAGAAAACAGCAACAATAGCAAGGTTGGGACCAATATGGAAATATACCAACATTGCTTTTGGTTCCAAAATAAAGTTGATGCATTGGATTGTCATATCTAGCTTTCTGTTGAAACATGGACGCTCACATCAGATCTACAAAGTAGGATTCAAACCATAGCAATGAGATGCTACCGCAAGATCTTGGGCATATCATATATTGACCATGTAACCAACGAAGAAGTCTACAACAGGATGCAACGAGCCATTGGATCCTATGAAGACCTCTTGACCACTGTACAAAAGCGCAAACTGAAGTGGTATGGTTATGTGTGAAGATCATCTCGACTGGCAGAAATAATCTTGCAAGGCATAGTGTGAGGGTGCAGAAGAAGAGGCAGACAGAAAAAGAGGAGGGAAGACAACATAAAGGAGTGGACAGGCATGGGAATTGGGGATTCCCAAAGGGCAGTAGATGACAGGGAAAGATGGAGAGAATTGCAACGTCACCTGTGGTGTCCCAGTGACCTCTTGGGTCAATGGATTGATGATGATGATGATGTTGATGAGGATGATAATGATGATGACGATGATGATGACGATAATGATGACAAGCTAATGGGATATAAATTCTTTACATCAACAGGGCTAGGAAGTTTGTCACCATGAACTTTGATTTCTTTAACATCTATAATTTTTGCACCCTTTCAGCGATTTGAGTCCGTCAGTTATGACCTGATTTCCGTCATTTATTGTCATTTTAATCTTTACTATTTTGCCCCCTTGAAATATGCACTATGGACGTAAGCTGATGATTGATATCTAATTCCAATTTAACATGTAATTCTCGGTTCACGTTTCTTCGAGCTGAGTCTTTAACAGGGAATTCTGGCTCAACATTCGTTTGACCAACGTAAACAATTGGCTTTGATTAGCAAATTTGCTTACTGAGAATATTATGACATTTTAATTCAAGATTGCTATTATCTGGGTTTGACATCCTACGTTTAATTGCTCTGATTTCTTCTTTTCTTCGTTGTAGAGTTTCTCCCACTAGATTCTCATCCTTCCTTCCAAACCATCTTGAACATTTAGGCTTGACACATTAATATCAGTAACCCTTTTTGAACTGATGTTCAAGCTCTTTATCTGCATCTTGATATCAATACTAACATCTGATATCTTGGATGGTTCATTAATCAGCTCAACTACATGGGAACACGTGTTGTGATTCGAAACAAAGCATTTGGAGTAGAACTGACTTTCATGATCTTTGCAATAAAGATCTAGAGGATTGCTTACATGGTTCATACACTTAAATAATGAACTGAGTTGAAGAACCATATCTTGTCTACCTGACAAATCCACGATTTTCAAAATATCATGAGTGTTTGACACTCTCACTCTTCTGTGCATTTTCGAGTAGTTTCCGCACAAAGCTTCATATACAATGCACAGTTTTTGTGCATTCAGAACCTGATAGACATCATCAAGGAAGTCGACATTCATTTTCAAGTTCATGAGCACAGAAAGTAGGAGTGTATTATAAGAAAATAAATACACCCAAGTGTCAATCGAAACTTTCTCTGTTGAGCAAATAAGTATTCCACATATTGGACAATACATTGCCCTTTACAGATGCACTTTAGGATATTTGAGAATGTATACAGCTGTTACAAACAAATTTGAGCACGGTAGCCGTCTGGGAGACCGAAATGTCTTGAGGTCTCACTGGATAGTTTCGTATTTTAACACCTCCCTAAGTTTTAAGATAGAAGGCATGAATTATTATAGGCCTAGCATTTATAAATTTACACAGAAAATAAATCTGTCATGTGGTTTAAATTTACTTTGAATTAGGCTCGAAAATGGGTTGGCTTGTTTGGTAACTGCCTGTCACAGTTAGACTAGCAATGGAGATCAAAAGCGTAACTTGTACTGCAAATGAACAACCGACTTGGCTTATGTATTTAGGTATGTCTGCTACAGAGGTAAATATCTAAAAATCGAGATGTTGAGGTCTGATGAAAAGTATGCTGATTTGTTATAGTACTAGTGAACTTTATTCATGCATAAGGCACATACTGATTCTTTTAGCAGCCTGTCACAGGACAATATTCAAATTAGATCTTTGCTGTTAAAAATAAATGTGAAAAAAGAGGTGTTGGTGTCAGTGTTGGTTCAGTATAAAAACCACACGTTGTATAAGGAATTAACCTGATTGCCTCAGTTAACATTTCGCACGCATACTTTCTACAAAAATCGTTAGTTAGTTTTTATTTGTATCTTCAGTGTAAAATTATTCAAACATTTCTACAGTATGTCATTGTCGGATGAAAACTCACCAGATAAACTGTCCAGTGAGACCTGAGACAAAACGTCTGATACATCATATTCATTGTTCCTTCTACTGATTGGTTGTCGATTTCTTGCAGCAAAATTGTGCACATTACCTCAATTGCAGACATTAAGTCTAATAATGCAGGCCTATAAAAAAATGGTTGTAACTTCAGTGAGCAAATTAATCGTGTTCGTACAAAGTCTGTGATCTATTTATAAATTCTGTATGGCCTTAAATCAGCTAACGTAGATATTTGCTATGGATATTTTAGTTTCTGTGAACTTCCTTGTTGTTTGGTTGGAGAAAGGCCCCTAGTAACCGTCCCCGAACTATTTATGTTGTGCTTATTTTGAACTAAATTGTTTAAACTTGTTAAAATATTTCGCATTAACTTGCGGTCTCTGAGCAAGTACACAAACTTACCTCAGTAAATGGCTGCTAAAGTGTATAGCGAGGCATCCTCGAAGGCCATCGTAGCAAAATAATGAACGATTGGAACCACACGACAACAGAACTGAAGTAGGATGATTAGCTGGTATGCATTGAGTCTGGTCATGGAGATGTCCTATACACACCCTGGTAGAAACATGTCGGAGATGTGAAGCATTAACATAGCATACAGTTATCGATGAAGCTCTCTGGGAATTGGGCGTCCCAAACTTCAACTGTTCACCTACTCCTACAGTGGTGATGTTTGGGTAGTAAGAACAATCACCTGAGGAAGACCTCATTAGATATTCACAGGTGTGTTCCTAGGCCTTTGTCCCCCGTTGCAACCCATTTATTCCAGCTTGACTTTGACATCATTTTCACAAATTCCATGAACATGAAGCTGCGTGCAATAAATATGCCCTCATCGCGTTGCTTCGAGTTGCAGCTGTGACTGGCGTACTCATGCACATAGAGGAGGCTGATGTCATCATTTTATAAAATAAAAAAAAAACCCAGACCAATGACTGGCAGGCAGAAAATAAGGAAATGGGCCGAATTACTAGAAACAAATATACAGTTTGCAATGCAATGACCTGGTTGGTTATTGACCTGGGCAAATTGGACCTTCTTGTGCCTGTGACAAATTCAAAGTTTACTATGATACAGAGCACTGAGGCATGTTATTACACATTTTGAAGTCTGCGTCTGCAGTTCACGAATCTGCAGACATCTATGTTAGGATACGTTTGAATAAACCCCATTATCATACTTCTAATGTTGCATACCAAGGCAGGTGAGATGCGACTGATTCCATTTGCGCAGAGTGTGAGCATTTTGCACGGCTGAAAGTCGTCAAAAGCTACTATGTAGAGGAGCCCATATGCTTAGAGTGAGTCGCCCTTGAATTTGAGGCCTACGACGAGAACAGCCTGAAAAGCGGATAGATTGTGCCCGTTTGCGGGGTGGGTGGGTCAAGAAGCAATCACTACCCATCACTGAGAGCTCGGTCTTGGTAAGGCAGTTCCGCCAATTATTCATCTTACTGTTTTTCCTTGAAATAATCGAGATGCTTTTCGTGCATGCATTAATACTCATCCTGCCCATCATTGGGTCCTTCAATAACCTTGTAGGGGCTTACGCATTCTTTGTCGAATCTTTCTATTATCTGAGAGAAGAGGTAATTTGAGACAGAGATTTAGTGATTGTTCCTGCAACCATGAGTCTATTAGGCAGCTGTGTCTTGGCTGGAATGATGCTCTGTTTAACCAAAATATCATATCTAAAATTGATCGACGTTGTTATTGTTAAAGTCATTGCTGCACCTCCGAGGTCTAGACGGCCACTTCATGGCGTTTCATTCTTAGCAAGTGCTTTCCCAATCATCATATAGCCAATTTCAAGACCGCGAACTACTGTTTCTTGGAAAGTTATATCTTTCACGTCATTGGTGTTGGGTGGTGTAGACATCTAGTAAACTACAATTACGCATGCAAAGAGTCTGGAATGTTTCCAATAGCGTCAGTGAGCCGAAGAATATGGTATGCCCTTTTCCAGCCACCTCAGCTAGGCAGACCCAGAGAATATAAAACACACCCTTTTGTGCATGCATTACTGAAGGTACTGGAGTGGAGCGTGTGTCGATTGTTTTCTCGGTCAAGCGTTTTATGTCATTTCCAGTGCAATATTTACCAGCAGATAATCGAATTTAGTTTGTAACCACTTGCACCTTCGGTTGCGCTGTTGGTTATACTGAAGAACTCGTCGTTTGTTATATTTTACGCAACTTTTGTAATCATTCATACCCATTATCAAGAGCGCCGCACTTAATGCTGTTGCCGGATCGTGCCAGAAACAGAGGTGACTACTGATAAATATCAAAGAGGCACAGATTAGTGGATAATCTTTTAAATCCGGGAAGATTTTCCGCAGTTGTCGATATTAGCAAAGCGTTCATCCTCATTTCCAGTTTATTATCCTAGGGTTTGCAATCTGTATATCTCTCATTGTCTTTAGGTCTGGAAGTTAATGGTAGGCCTTTATTTCTTTTTTGCAGCTCCGGAAACCACTAGTTCAGTCCGGCAGCCCTACTAATGTGCTAGTGTTTCATTACTGCTAGTAGTAGAACATAGTCTAAGGCCATGAGTGCTATGTCGTGGCAGGCTGCACAAACAGTGTAAAGCGGCAACTTTATACAAAAATAGCCTGTGGGAACAAACAAGCAGGGCATTGACTGGTCTGTGCGCAGAAAGAGATTGCCAAAACATGCGGTGTTTCACGACCCAAGCACTGATAGCTGCATATGATCTGTTAGGCTAGCTTGATAACTCAAGAAAGGGGCAGTCTAAGAGGCGAACAAGTATGATGGTTATATTTAACATTCAAGTGAACGCAGAAAGCAGACCATCTAGAGCATGGCCACTAGGTGTGATCGTATTGTTTGCCACGGGCTATAGCCCGTCTTACGCCTTGTTCAACAGTATAGTAAAGCAGATGTTACCGGCACAATCAAACTGGCTATTTAAGCAGTTGGGAGGCAAACACGCTCTTGCCACAGGCGATAACTGCATATTGTGGTTGTAAGTTATGCAATAACTTGAGCTGTATGGTTCTCGCCACATTGAGATCAAGGGCTTATTACGATGTTAATATATGACTGATATAAAGCCATTTTGTGTGTTAAGCTGCGACTCCGTGATAGTGTAGAGGTACAAGCATAACTAGTCTGCGTAGCAGTTTCAAAAACGTTTTATGAAAATATAGCATCAACATAGATCGACAGAAACTATGGGTCCCACGCCATCACTGTGGGCCTATGTCCACTGCTGTTCTCGCATCGGCTCATGGACTTAGATCTAATGTGGAACCCCTAGATCGTCACCGGCACCTTGTCGATCAAGGGTAACATAAGTGGTCGATATCGCGTTAAGCGACAACTCTTGTGTCGTGTCCTAAAAAAGCAAGATTATTCCATTTATGCTTTATTATACAACTAATACGTTTGTATTCCATATGGCATTGGTCTTATCAGCCACTATTCTGCAGTGCAGTGCGAATTCCTTATGGGACGCAACGATCAACTCCAGCTAGATACCTCTTATAGTATAGATCTTACTTATGTTAGTGCTCTGCATCACTCTATCGTTTTCGTTCAGCCTCAGCAAAAATGTTAGGTTCTGATAGGACGGAATAGAAGCATGGCGTATGATTATTTAACAGCTCGTCGTCAAGTGGCACTACAAAGAGGCTCCTAGACCCATCTGGCTAGATAGCGGAACCTGCATTGCCAGAGCAATACGTGAATTACTCGAGTCATTGGTGCTCATGTTTTTCCTCCTTGATTCATCTAAAAGTCAATGCAAAATACACCAAATGTTGAGTTGTAGATGCATTCTATCTAATTCACATATAAATTGAACATTAACTTCCTTATGATGGCGCGATCTTGGTATTTTGCTGTTGTACGTGGTGCCACGACTAATGTGCCACCGCACAAAGCAATTGTGAATGCTGGCCCTGCAATGTAGGGCACAATAACATTGTTGCTACCGGAAATATATATATTCGCCAGTCGACCTAATACATACAATGTGTAAAGCCTATGCGCCCAGCCGTGCAGTATATGATAGCACATATAATTACCTATATATATATATATATATATATATATATATATATATATATATATAGCGGCGGCTATGTTATATGGTTTATATATATATATATATATATATATATATATCCAGCAATAAGTTTGAGGTGTAGTGATAGATTTGCCCAAATTAAAAATAATGTAAGTAACATGAGTATCGCAGAATGTGTGGCCAGACTGCTTGTGGCAGCAAAGGTTGCTGGTGGTGGATGTGTACTGAAGGAAACCAATATTTTGTAAAATAAAGTTTCCAGTATGTTTGCTAAAATATAAATATTCCGATTTTTACGAGGGGTCTACATAAGCAATGTATCTGACAGACGGGTTATGTGGTAGACAGCACCTTTCCAGTACTGTAGGTAGCGTTGAAAAATCCTTTCCCTGCGGCTGCTTGCAAAGATTGCTAAGTGAGCGCTCGTACATCGGCGCCAATTTCAGTGTGGACAACAACACCGTGTCCATTTCAACCTGTATATAAACTGAGCTGAGCTTGATAAGTGTTTGAATCTATTGCCTGCCCAATAAAAGCAGGTGCGCTTGACGAACGGAACTATCTACTGCGATATATCACTAACTTGTATGACTCTAACGTCGACGAAGCAAGGTTCAGCCGCTGAATGACAGTACCTGGGTCAACTAGGTGCCATGGATCTGCACCGGGGGAAGCTAAGATCGGTCAGAATCCTTGTGTCGGTACGCCAATCAAACCTCAACATGTTGAGATTCATCAGTAGGGGCGGCGACTTTGTTGGGCGACTATATTCCCTTCTGCATGCTCTATTGTAGGTTGCAAAAAAGGAGACAAAGCAAATAACGCACCGTCTGTGACCTCAGATTCAATTATTTGTCCACTCCTTTTCTCTGTTATTAGTGGTGGTGGCGATGATGGTAGTGGTTGAATAATAAAATTGAAATAGTTATAGGAGTAGAGACATTGTGTTAGTGATATGATAGTGGTGTTGGTAATATTAGCAGTGTTTATTACTGATAGTTTGGTTTTACTTGTGTAACGGCCGATGGTTACAGGCATATTTTATGACATGAAATGATTCTACATGAGTACTAATTTTCAATTAAAGTGATAAACCTAAAGGAATCCTTCATATTGTTTGTGATAATGGACAAGTTAATTTGAATATTGTTTTATTGGTTTATATTTTGTAAGTGTAAGATTTTATTCCTATATAAAAACACTGACTTTATGCCATAAATTGCTATATAGGAACATGAAATGTCTATGAAGAAAATTAGAAAGCCTCTAATATTACATTTTACCTTGTATCACGGCATGAGTTTGCTTTAAATCTTTGTGGAATTCAAATATTCCACGTATCTGATGCCGTTCTATTGCAACGTTTATTTATGTTTCCTCTAATAGATTCGTAATATGAAATTGAAATGCATCTGGTCACCCGTTGTTATGTAGACTTTCCTTCCAATGTCACTAGAGTGAAATTGTGTTTCCTATAACTTAAGGTTACAATGCATTTGTTGGTGACGGAGGAATTATAGGTATCCTAATTGAAAAAGAAATCAAATAATCTTTTATTATTATTATTACCTTAAATTAAGCTGTGTTTATGTTCACTGAAAACACGCACAACTCTGACGTGAAGGGTATTACACAAACATTAATATTCGATCTGAATTAGGCTCTATAAGTACGATATATCTGTTTTAAATCATAGCTAGTCACATTTATTGATTCTAGACTCAGTTGTATTTATAGACCCAATTTCTGATGCTGAAATCCATGGCTGTTTTGTTTCGAATTAAAGGCAAACAGTCTTCAATAGACATATATTAAATTGTTTATGGACTGAATTTCCTAAAGTGTGAACATGACAGTAGCCATATATGTTACTGCTTTGTTGATTTTCGTATGCATCATATTGCATACATATATCAACAAGTCACATTCAAGACACATTGTTGGGTATATGTATGATAGATTTAATATTGGACCAAATTAATCGTGTGCAAAAGTGGTTTAGATTATATGATATTTAAAAACAAAATAGCTGTTTATTTCAGTGGGTTCTGAAATAGTCTGAAAGAGTGTGATTTAACGTTGTTGTCTATATCTACTTGTGCTGAATATTGTCAGTAATCTTTGTCGTGTAAATATCGTCAGTAATCTATGTTGCCGATGGTCAATTTTGTTGAATATTGCCAGTAATCTTGATGTTTATGTTCACTTGTGTCGAATATTGTCAGTGTTTGTGTTGTCTGTGTTCACCGTTGTCGAATATCTTCAGTACCATTGTCGTATATGTTAACTTGCGTTGAACAAGTAGCTTTGT
The DNA here is from genome assembly GCA_016617855.1 of Megalonaias nervosa. Taxonomy (NCBI): domain Eukaryota; kingdom Metazoa; phylum Mollusca; class Bivalvia; order Unionida; family Unionidae; genus Megalonaias; species Megalonaias nervosa. The sequence goes on along the minus strand of JAECUM010025953.1, from coordinate 21,223 downwards.
CGTCTTATGTCAACCTGTGTTGAATATCGTCAGTAACCTGTGAATTTTAAATTTATATTTAGAATTGTGAAGCAAAGACATATCTGCCATAATTGTTTGCAAATTGATATCCTGTTTACTGCTGGTGCAAATGTTCAGCTTGATATTTCTGTCTGATAATTGTAAATGTTGTTGGTGTAAATGTTTTTAATCTTTAGTACCTTAAGAAACAGAATTGATCTCATATTTATTCAAGTACACGTCTAGATAGCGCATTGACAACCACATTGACTCAAAACGATATAAAAAGATCCAGCCAACTGTACATTCTTACGTATGAGCCGAGCCCAAATGCAAACTGCGTTGACCCAGATATTGTGCGTCGGCAGAGCTGGGTATCTGCAGGTTGGTAGAGGTAATCAGTAGAACAAACAACATGGACATGATCTGCAGCAACATTATGCGTTTGTAGATCAGGGTTTATCTTTGTTTGCAGTTGACTCGAATTGTAAGCAAGTGTATACAGTAGATATTTATGAAATATTTTCGAGACAGACACTACACCGTTTGCTTTGAATAATTGTCTGGTGGTAACTGATGCAGAAACTAATAATACGATGTTATGACAAAATGTGCATCGAAAACACGGACATTTCGCTGGTTGTAAAGCCAATATAGATGTGTTTCATCAAATAAGAATGAATGAATTTGATAATCTACAATCTCATCAGAGGTGGCCTTTAATACGACAAAAGCTATCTGATAGAAACCCTAAAGGGTAATGTCCATACAAAAAATGAGTGATGTTATCTTTTGAAAATGTCATTTAAGAGTGAGTGTAAGCCGGTGCAATATAAGCAATTAGCATAACATTTGATATGCAATTAGCATGTGAGCAATGGAAGATGCGTATCAGTCCATCTAATATGTATCACGGGAATCGAATTATATCCCCTTATTATGGGATGGATGAATGCTGCTGATGACTACCTGCAAATGTTTGCACAATGATTTACTGTCAACAATTGTATCACTGTCCATTAACATCGCAATCTAAATCGTAGCGAATACAACATACTTTCAAACGTTGATGTTAAAATCCATTTATATAACCCAAATAACGGACTATGGTAGCATTCAGCACTAACTAGAAATCACACCTGGTGTTTTTGTTTGGATCTAGAGAGAAGTACATGGCAAAATATTGTATTTTTCATTCTTGGTTGGATGAATTTAGGCATCAAAACTTAATATTATGTAATAGGGAAGAAGGATCGCAACGAGAAGGGCATATCTAATCTTATAACAAGTTGCAACCCGACCACCTTTGCATAATGTAGCAAAAGGAACATGTTTGAACTAAAATAGTCCTTAAAGGGCATATGATAAAACTGATTCTAATATATCTCGTGATACTGGATTAAATCCCAATACAATGATTACTCCATCAATGCGATAAAATTATCAAATATTTGCACGAAAAATATTTAGTAGTTTATCCATCACTCAGTTACAGCTCTAAAACGATTCTGCGCCAAGCAGCATCACTTTTCTTTGTCCATTATTCTCGATGTTGTATGACAAAAACACATGTGGTTCAGAAGTCAGTATACAACACAGTAGGATATTGCTATGGCCGGTACACATGTAGTTCAGAAGTTCATATACTGCACATTAAGATTTGATAAGATGGATTGGTACTTAGGGTGAACATAGCACAAAATATGCAAAGGATATAGGGTATACCAAGTGGTACTTACGAGGTATGAAAGACATTTATTGAGGTAGTGTCCCTCTGTTTATTCAGTGCAATCTGTTCAAACTAGTAATGTGCGTTTAACCAACAGTTATTTAGAGGTTAGTCATAGGACTGGTCGGCATGGTGTACGGATAATGTTTCTGGGTAGGAAATGATGCACGTCTGCAGCATGATGTCCCAGTGCTAGACATCACCATAAACTGCCACATTGTACACAGACTGAAAAGTTGTTTAAGGTAGCTTAAAAACCCAAATCACACACACAGACACACATACACACAGACACACACATATACACTCACACACACACACACACACACACACACACACACACACACACACACATGTTCAACAACAGTCATCACTGATGCAATGAATACGTAGCCATTTGATTATTTCCAATTCCATAATGGCATGACCAAATTTGAACACTCTTCACGTCCTTTGTAAATAGGTTGATAATATAAGCTATTATATGCTAAAGGGCATTTAATGTTGTTTTTATTGACGGCGTTCAAACCTGTTGTAATGCTAAAACCAAAGTGCATGTCCTTTACATTTGTAGGCATAAAACTTAGCTTTATCAGGGTTTTGTTTTCAATTTCCATATGTTTATCCACTCAATAATTTAGTCATAAGAAGATATATATATATATATATATATATATATATATATATATATATATATATATATATATATATATATATATATATCTTTGCCCTGCATTCTTGATCATCTGCTTGTTTCTCAGTATCAACAACTTAACGGTCATCTTTCCAAAGACACATAGAGAAGAAAGGATACGTCGTCGGAATATAGCCAATTTACCCAACAAGGAATCGGCACACGTGCAGGTATGAGCATAAATCAACGCATAATGAATATGGGGCTGGGGGTGGGGTGGGTGGGGTAAATTTATTAATCGCACCTCTCAACCAACAAGAGTGGTTTAAATATAAGGCTACAAAGCGTAAATAAACTCGTCTCTTTTTTGAAAAGAATTTTGACAAATGCCATTCTCCCATCTGACACAATTTTTTCCAAACACAGCATTCTTAAAAATCGAATAGTGTAGATATGAAGTCAATGAAACATCACACGAGCTAAAGGTTAGAGAGGCAATGGATTAATTTGAGATAAATGTATGGGCGGACGTATATAGTACGTTTCTTGTCGAGGCTTACGTTCCACTGGGGCTCGGAGATCTTAATATCTTCAAAGACTACATGAAGCTGGGTGAACGTCTTCGTTTGGATATTCAGATGCGCGACGCATGCACAACAGTCATCATCACGTATCATTCCTGCGTTGAAAGAATAGTTCATTAGTTTTAAGAGCATTTCCCAACCCCCAGGCGCAGATAAATGTGACGTAACTGACAAGAGCAGGCATCAACGGTGTGGCCAACAGGAAAATGACTCTAAAGATCGAATGACCAGAAGGAAGCCATCATGAGAGATATTTACAGTGAAAACTACCAAGAAGCGAGTGCTCAGCACATGGAGGAGGCTGATGACATCATTTCATAAAAAAGCAGACCAGTGTCTGGAAGCCAGATGATAAGGAAATGGTCGGAATTATCACCAACAAATACACCGCTTGCAATGCGAACGATTTCACGCTCCTGCAAACATCGATACGTTTGAATAAGCCTCCTTTGCATGCCGCTAAGGTTACATATCGAGGCAGGCAAGCTGTAACTGATTATATTTGCGTAGAGTCTGAGCATTTTGCACGGCTGGAAGACGTCAAACGCTGCCACGTAGAGTAGCCCATCTGCTGCGAATGAGCCTTCCTTGAATATGAGGCCTACGACGACAACAGCATATATTTCACGTTGGAGGGGGTCAAGGAGCAAACCCTGGCCCTCAGTGATAGCTCGGTCTTGGTTCAGCCAATTATTCATCTTACTGTTTTTCATTGAGATAATCGAGATGCTTTTCGTGCTTTGTCAAATCTGTATATTATCTATTTGAAAGATGAGGCAGTTTGAGCCAGAGAATACATTTATTTTAGTGATTGCTCCTGCAGCCATGAGTCCATTAGGCAGATGTGTTTTAGCTGAAACGATGCCCTGTTTAACTAAAGTACGATGTTTCAAATTGACTGACGCTGTTATTCTTAACGTCGTTGATATATTCGATGTCTTTGATGTACGGTGGTGTAGACATCTAGCAAACTATTATTACGAATGAAAAGAGTCTGGTGTGCTTTAAATAGCGGCATTGAGACGCAGAATAAGACATGCCTTAGACAACCACCTCCGCTAGGCCGACGCAGATAATATAAAACACAGGCTGTAGTACATAAATTACTGAATTTACTGGAAAGGACCGAATGTCGGATATTTTCCACGGTCAAGTCCTTTATGTCATTTACACGGCAAGTCGTTTTGCAGCAGTAACTCTAATTTGGTGTTTAAGAACTTGCACCTTTGGTTGCGCTGTTGACATTACTGTAGCACTCGTCGTTTGTTATGTTTTACTCAGATTTTGTAAGCATTCATGTACATTATCAGGACAGCTGCACTTGGTGTTCTAGACGGATAGTTCCAGATGCAGAGGTGATTGCTGATAATTATCAAAGAGGCACAGATGAGTGGATAATCTTTTATCACTCGATAAGGTGGTCGCAGTTGTCTGTCAGCAGAACATTGATTAAGATGGCTGTACGCAGGAGCCGATGTTAGCAAAGCTGTCATCCTCGTTCTCCGTTTATTATCCTAGGGTTGCAGTTTGTACAACTCTCATCGCCTTTATGTCTGGAAGTTAATGGCAGATCTATATTTCTTTTAGCCGCTCCAGAAACTGCTAGTTCAATGCGGCAGTCACGCTAATGTGCTAGTGTATCATTAGTGGTAGTAGTAGAACATAATTTCAGGCCATGAGTGCTATGTTGTGGCAGGCTGAAGAAGCAGCAGAAAGTGGCAATATTATGCTAAAATAGCCTGTGGGAACAAACAAGCTGGGCATTGACTGGTCTGTGCGCAGAAGGAGATTGCCAAAACATACGTTGTTGTACTGTTGTGATACGACCCACACACTGATACCTGCATATGGTCTGAGATAGGCTAGCTTTGTAAGGCAAGAAAGGCGCAGTCTAAGAGTTGAAAGAAAGCGTGATAGTTCCATTTAACATTCTTCTGAGTACACAAAGCAGACCATCTAGATCATGGCCCCTAGCTTTCATCTTCTTTTATGCCACGGTCACTAGCCTGTCCTTAGCCTTGTTCAATCGTATAGTAGAACAGATGATACCGATACAATCAAACTGGCTGTTTAAGCAGTTGGGAGGCAAACAAGATCGTGCCACAGTGGTTGTCTGCTATGAAATAACTTGAGCTGTAGGGTTTTCGCCACATGTGGGGTTCGGGGCTTGTTACGAGGTTAATATATGACTGACATGACCCATCCGTTTTGTATGCCGTGATATTGTATAGGTACAAGTATAAATCTCCGGCATAGCGTTTTCCAAACCGCTTTTGAAAGATAACACCAACATAGATCGACTACTACTATAGATCCCACGCCATCATTGTGGGCCTATGTCCACTGTTGTTACCGCATCGGCCCATGGACCTGCATCTAATGTGGTACGCATGGATCGTCAGCGCCACCTTGTCCAGGAGGGGAAACATAAGTGCTCTACATCACATTAACCATCAGCGCTTGTGTCATGACCTCAAAAGCATTTTAGTCATGTTCTATCTTACGACTTCCACGTTTTTATTCCATATGTCATCGGTTTATCCGCCACTATTCTACAGTGCAGTGCGAGTTCCGCATGGGAAACGTCGTTCAACTCCAGACAGATACCGCTGATAGTACAGATCTTAATTCTGTTATTGATCTGCATCACTCAGGCTTATTCTTTGAGCCTTAGCTAAATGTCAGCTTTCTGATGATACGGAATAGTAGCATGGCGCATGATTATTTAATAACTCGTCATGGAGTGGCACAATAAAGAGGTTCCTAAGCACAATAGAGATAGACGCATCTGGCTAGATAGCGGCAACTGCATTACCAACGCAAAATATAAATTGTTTGAGTCATTGATGCTCATCTTTCTTCTCCTTGATTCATTGATCTAAAGTTCAATGTAAATGTCCCAAATGTTGGTGTTATAAATGCATTCTATCTAACTGACATATAATTTGACCATTAATTTCCTTACGATGGTGAGATCTAGGTTTTTTGTTATTATTCGTTATACCTCGACTAGCGCTAATCGGTCACCGCACAAAGCAATAGCGAATGCCGGCCCTGCGGTATGGGGAACAATAACATTATTGCTACCGGAAATCGGATAATTAGCAGCTGTTTTTGGTATATGGAACGTGGGGTTTGGTCACAAGGACGGTGCTTTGCTTCCCAATATATCAAGCGTGTGGCGACTGGGTCAGAATGGGTTGGGTTTGTTGTGTACTAAAACATGTTCTTAACGATATTTGAGATCGCGTGTGGTTTCTCAATCAGCTACTGTATTTACTATTGTCGTCGTTCTGGCAAGACCAAAACATGGCCGAAAGTGATTTTGAGATTGTGGAGTTTGGCCAGATCTTGGGGCTTTGGGTGGCGTGAGCAATGTGCCAGCCGAATAAAAACAAAGAGATATTTTATTAACGGGAATACTAGAATCGAGTCTGTTCAAGTTCGGTATGTATCTTATAACAATCAGGTTTGATAAGCGCGTAATCAGTATCAGCTTTATGGGATATGAGAACCGGAATTCGCAGCGACACAGGGGAGAGCGTGTTCAGATATCTGACAAATTTCTCCCACTCCAATTTTAGACAAACTAACACTACCCAAACAAGGGTGAGTCGATTTTCTTCTGAACATTAGGTATCGCAAAGGCGCAAATGTCGGGCCAAGCAAGAAGAAAGCTCGCTGCGACTTATAAAGAAACATTGATGAAAACACTCAGGTGAAGTTGGAGGGCGCTAACCATCATTTCGGAGATTTGTATACAGGGTTGTCAGTAATGTAATCTAAACCTCCACCAGGTGTCAGATCTCCCTGCCCTAAACAAATAACAGGAAAGGTATCAATGTCGAGTCTAATATTGTGGTGATCAGCCAGGACCTGGACGAGCTTTGAAAAAGTATCGAGGAATCGCAAGAGGATGGCTTGCATCGTGAATCATCTGATGGATAATTAACAAGCAACTTTCCACAACTTAGGAGAGTACTCGCAAAATTATCCACGAAGAGGCAACATTCGCCAAGCTCCCGCGCTCACATGTTTCTGAAATAGGACTCAAAAAGTCCTCTATACTCCCAAATTGTGGTTTACTTAGCAGGATCGAATTTGTTGCATCATTCAGTGGCGGCATAACGCTAATACCTGCATGGCGCGTAAACGAGATTCTGTAAGCATAGAAGAATAAGTTTAGAAAAACCCAGCCAACAGAAAAAAGCAAAGGTCATTATGCCATGGACTTTCAGATCAATCGCTTTGTTCTTTCTGAGGGCCGCTGTGAATGCCGTCAGCTGACTTAATGGAAACCTTATCGTTACTACAGCTGTGCCATTCTCCACTCTCACACGTGTGAAAAACTAGACGTGCTCAGCGGAGAAACAATATATCTTCAAGCATCACCGCGATACTACCCACGACTAGTACCGTTGTTTCTACTTCATTGTCTTCGATTTCTTATGTCATTTGCTCTTGTAGCGTGGTATTAGTTCTTTCCGTTCATTCACTTGCTGCAAGCCCGACCTCTTTATCCTTCACTGGCTGCTGTTGTTGGAATGTGCTTTGCACTCTTACGGACAATTTTGTGGACACCTTTAACTTTTAAATAACGACAGTGGTGCTATCGACGTATTGTCGTCAGCTAGAAGACATTGGTTATTATACCTCTCGTTCAGGACAGCTGTCAACACCATTCATTCGTGAATACGGAGAGTACGTACCCAATGACATAATCTAGCATTTGTGAAATATTAGAGCACTGTGTGATATGTTGTGACCCAACCACAGCGTTGCAAGAAGAAGACGTTTAAAACAAGCAGCTAAAAGAAAGAGTGAAGGTCATTCCGACCTGTAGTTTCAGTTCAATCTAGTCGTTCTTGCTGAGGACCGCTAGGAATACCATTAGGTGTCTTAATGGAAATCTTATCGTCACTAGAGCGGTCGCGTGCTGTGCCATCTTACAAGCTTCATTGGTACCGCCTGACGATTCCACGTCATGGGACAATGATGGCGTATTGACTCAGCCGACAAAACAAATAAACAAGTTGATAGAAAGGGGATAAAGAAATCTATGGTGGAAGAACATACAAGCCAACATGGTGGTGACATGTATCTGTTGAATATGGAACACAACAGACATGCGCAGTAAGTGGATATCGAGCATTTGGGGTAACCGAAACACTGTAAACCAACCCATGTCCAGCTATGGGTAAGTGCGCTCTCGCTGTAATAGAAGAAAGCACAAACTACTGCCTCCGGACAGGCGTTAGCGTGATCGTTATTACAATAGCAATGTGTTATTTGGCGAAGCGACTTGAACAAATCACTTGAGAGCAGTAACTTTTCCTTAGAGATATGTATTGCCATAATCTCATGTGCTTTACGAAGAAGATATATTTGGTAGAAATGCGATGATAGGTCCAACAAAACCAAAATGAACAGAAGCATATGTGAGAAACGAATGTAAATTTTTGGCGAGCATATTGTCAATGATTTCGTTGAACGTAACATTTTCATAACAAAAAGACATTATGGGTACACACATTTTCTTTTACTGCATCGCCGTCTTGCCAATATCCCGTTTGGCCATAGTTGCAAGCCCGCGTGGGAGGTAACTTCACTACAGCCTTACTAGACCAATTAAGGCTCCTCATAGACGAGTCATATTATAACTATTCCCAAAATTCCAAGATCCACAAGCTTTTCGTTTGACAAAAAAAAAATATATCTCTGAAACTAAAAATGCCCAACAAGCAGAGGTCAAACAGGTCCACAGCCTTTACAAAATGTGAGACTGACACAAGACAGACATCGGTATTCAACAGTATCACACTCATCATTTATCACTGGTGCACCCGTTACGGTTGCTCTGAAGTCCGCAGCTCTCGATTGTAGGCTAGTGCCCATGGCTGGATCTTTTTGAAGCCAGTAACTCTCCATGAAGGCATAATAATGAAAAGAAAAGAAACAAAATAGAAACAGACATCAAACTGAATACTATCGCAGATCACATTTCTAGTAACAGTCGTCCCATATCTTTAGTTTGAAGGATTAATTGTACAAAGTTACAACCCCTCCACCGAAAAATAATATTTATATACAAACAAAAAACTTTTGTTGTTGTCAACGTTTGCCATTGCGGCAATATCAACGAATTTCAACCGCATATAATTTACACATCAATAGAAAATCAAGGTTCCTTATTGCAGATTTATGTGCATATAAGAAAAACTATGGCTTATTCATTTTAAATTCCTACTAGTACTGAAATTTTCCGCTTATGGACCAGATAAGAAAAACATCGCTGAATTTACTGGGATCAAATATCTCTTATAAACCGATTGCACTGCACATACAGTTTAAACGGCTATAGCTGATGTATTTATATCCTGCGTTAAAAATGCATGCATGTTGGTTTTAATGTATAGCATACTCAAGGCCTAAAAATATATTCACCAGTCGTCGTAATATATACATTATGTAAAGCCTGTGCGCCTAGCAGTACGATATGCGATAGCACATATAATTTCCTTTATATATCCAGCAATAATTTTGGAGTGTGGATGATAGGCTTGTCCAAATAAAACATAGTGCAAGTAACATGCTTATAGCAGAATGTGTGGCAAGACTGCATGTGGCAGCAGAGGTAGCTGGTGGTGGATGGGTACAGACGCAAGCCAATATTTCTATAAATAAATCTTTCAGTATGTTTGCCAAAATTTTTATTTTCAGACTTTTACGAGGGGCCTATATAAGCAATGGGTCTGATAGATAGGTGATGTGGTAGACTCCACCCTTCCAGTGCAGCAGGTATCATTGAAAAATACTTATCTGCGGCCGCTTGCAAAGATTGCTAAGTGAGAGCTTGTATTTCACTGTGGACAAGAAAATCACATCTCTTTCGACCTATATATAAAATTGAGCAGAGCTTGATAAGTGAGTTTGAAAATATTGCCTGCCCAATAAAACAGGTGTGCTTGACGAACTGAACTATCTACTGCGTTATATCACTCACTTGGATGACTCTAACGTCGCCGAAGCACGGTTAGGCCGCTGAATTACAGCAGCTGGGCAGCTAGCTGCCATTGATCTCCACCGGCTCAAACTAATATCGGTTAGAATCCTTGTGCCGGTACGCCAATCGAAACTCAACCTTTTGAGATTCATCAGCAGGGGCGGAGACTTAGCTGGGTGACTATATCCCCTGCTGCATGCTCAAGGGCGGTTTGAAAAAAGAAGACAAAGCAAATTACACACCTGTCTGTGACCTCAGATCCAACTATTTGTCCACTTCTCTTCTCTGCTATTAGTTGCAGTGGGGATAGTGGTGGTAATGGCTGAAGAATAAGCATCAGTAACAGCAAAAGCAGTGACTGAAATAAATTTAGTTATAGGAGTAGAAACATTGTGGTAGTGATAGGATAGTGGTGTTGATAATATTGGCAATGCTTATTACTGATAATTTGGTTTTACTTGTGTAATGCCCGATGGTTAAGGGCATATATTACGATACGAAATGATTCTCTATGAGCACTAATTTTCATTTAACTTGATACAACTGGAGGAATCCTTTCTATTGTTTGTGAGAATGGGCGAGCTAAATTTGAATAGTATTATACTGGTTAATATATATTTTTAAGTGTAAGATTTTATTTCTACATACAAATACTGATGTTATAGCATAAATTGCTATATAAGAACATGAAATGCCTGTGAAAAAATTGAAAGTCTCTAATATTACGTTTTACCCTGTATCACGGCATGAGTTTGCTTTAAATCTAAAGTTCACAGTAGTGTAATGATAACTATTCCTGCAAACAAATACATGGATTGAAGGGTAAAAACTTTAAAAAGTTGGTATCCCCCATCAGTTTGGTAGCAAAGTATTTATGTATAGAAATATTCATAGTAAATAATTCCTTTAAATTTTCCCAGGCATTAGCTGACATTAGTTGATGGGTGCGTCCTTGACTGCAGTAGCCAGTCATCAAATTGTTTAAAAATTTATTTGATTCTGCAAAGAAAATACAAAATACAAACAACGCCAGAAAAATGAACATATATCATTTTTCATTTTGCTGCATGAATGCATAATTTTCAAAGTTTTCCACCAAAATGCTTAATACATAATCAACTTATTTAGGGTATTGTATCTTTGTTGAAGATTTCTGTAACGTACTAGCAGATTTAGAATTCAAATTCACTTCGGATTAGAATGAGCGGTCCACTGCTTTGACTAAAAGCACCCATAAACAGTTGGAATCACACCAGTATCTCAGTATGTCCCTGCTTATTTAATTTATAAACAATTTAAATATGACCGACGGTTACGGACGATAGGCAGTGCAAGTTTACACTGAGTCCAAAATTATTTTTCCAAAGCAACCGATTATTTCACTACAGAGCGATAAAACGGCTAAATTGTAAATCAAGATTATTTAGTCTAAATAATGATGTACAGTATTGTTCAAGTCCACTAGCAAATGGCTTGATGTTCGTATGAAATAAAGATTTCAGGTAACTAAGAGAAATCTTGTGTTCGGTGTATGGACTTAATATAAACACCGTGTCTGGACATTGCACTCATTGTTCTCAAAACTGTATAGGCCATACTATATTGAAGTGACCCCAAAATGAAGGGTATCTAATTGGTTGTTGTAGTTATCTATTTTGCGATGGCTTGCTTATTGCCGTATATATTTAATCACATACCAATATCTACCATGCGTCTTACATATACACTGTGAAATTACTGATACTTTTCTATTGGACAGGATTAATAGTTTCCACAACTCTTTATATTACAGAATCTGGATATAACATTTAGAAATTTCTTCCGGTCGCTTTTAAAATAACAGTGAACGTTTGAAAAGTAATCTTGTTGTCTGTGTTTGCTTGTATTACTTATCTCCAGTAACCTTCAGCCGTTTTTACCTTTGTCTCATAAATTCGTTAAACAGTTATAAACTTATCTAAGTATATGATTGCATATGCCTATTCGTCATTTTATGCATGTTAGTCGACTGTACACTCTGAACCATGTTTTTAAAACCAACAGTACTACATGACAGAAATTATTAGTGAACATGAATCTGTTCTAGCTATGTCTGTTTTGAAGACAATATGATTTTAAAAAGCAAATACTAGGTCAAAGGCTGAACATTGATATATATATATATATATATATATATATATATATATATATATACAGTATATATATATATATATATATATATATATATATATATATACAATGGGATAGTATACTTTTGTTGATAATAAATAACTCATCTGTTCTATCAACTATTGCCTGCAAAAGTTATCGTAATCATAATGATATAGTTTGAATAGTTTCATAACTTCTACATTGCAATCGAATGAAACACAACGTTTCTAAACTTGCACCCTAAAGCTCACATGCAAAGTATCAACCAAATGTGTCGTATCACATGCATACAGTTTCATTATTATGAGAAATAATCCTGAGACCAACGTTATGTCGCCATTCAAGTTAAAATAATGCCCGTGACTTCCTAATGCAGTTTAACGTCATTTCGTGATATTATATACAGATGTTAAGGCACAAGTAATATATGTAGGCTTTAAAATAAAATATGCCATGGTGTGATAATTTCATATGAGATTTGCGATATAGTAAAATAATTTGCAAGCATCATAAGTAATAAAAGTTTACGGATAGTTTCCTAACTATACATTTAACTACTTATTCAAGTTAAGTCCTCATGTTTCATAAGGGACATCACATCCGTTGATAATAGCAATACATAAGGAGAAGGAACGGAGTAGTACGGCGAGGTGGAGCCTGAGGTCTTATGTTTATTTTAAAGCATTCATTTCCAGACGTAGGTGCTGGTGCGTATCTAACATAGCGAATATATATATATATATATATATATATATATATATATATATATATATATATATATTGCACGATGCATGCGCATACATATTTTGGCATTCGTCTCCACCATGCAGTTTTGCCCTGCTAATGCATTACGATAAAACCACATTGCAATGTTACCCGTTTTAGTTAGAGGGCAAACGCAATGCTAAATTCCTGTTTGAGGTCAGCGAAATCCCACTAATTTAAATTCTCCGTATAGGCCCACAGTACCATTCCCAGATTAAATGTATATATATTATGTTCCAGATGTAATCAAAGTTCTTAAGACTATAATCCTTTAAACAGAGGGTTGACCATGTTGACGTTGAAGTGTCACATGAGGTTAATTCTGTGGACATTTCTAAAATATTAGCAAGCGTCTAAACACCAATGTGCCGCAAGAGAGGACACACATTATTTGGTTTAATATTGAATTTGTCATCTTGTAGCAAGTGGCGACCTGTGCTAGTAATTAACAACGCAATGGGGAAGAAATGGCATGTGTGACACGAAGTCATATATCCGAGAATGATGACATGATTCTTAAAGACTGACAATATCTTATTGACCCACCAAAGGAAACAGAGAGGTTATGATACATTCTTACCTAGCTACTAATTCTTTTCAATGCTTCTGAGCTTATTAATTATTAACGTAACATATGTCTTACCATGCATCGACACCAAACACAAAATTTTAGCTAGATTTAAAAATAAATATTAATGTTATGTATTATCCATATGTCAACCATCCAGCTTCATCGATCTTTTTCCATGGTTTTTAATGAATGTTTATATTTCTGTATGAGTGTCTTTCTGCTCGTCAGCAATAACTATTGAGCAATGTAGAATAAGAGACGTTAACAATACTGATGTTTGATAAAGTTTGCAATATCTATAATTTGCACAAATTGCAAATTTACTGACGTGCATATGATTTCATGTACAAAAGACATGATGCAAATACATATATGTGTTCTTACGTTCACGCTACAAAAGGTGCAAACATTTGTATATGTTCATTGAAACAGTTGCAAAGATATGCTACAATGTGCATTAGAAGCAAATATTATTATTTTGTTGTTTGCCTTTGCAAGCAGTCAGTCGAGCAGGGCTAGAAAACTTGCACAGATATGTCTGATAATAAATCATTGAATTCATTTTTTGTGGGTGGTACATGTTAATTGTCCAGTGCTTCGTCCGATTGGTTAGGCCGTACAGAGGAAGTTATTGTATTGGAGCGTTTTCATATTTTGTTCTAGAATGGGTATATAAATTTCGGTACAAATAGGAACACGAACGATCCTTTTACCGACTGAAGAAGTCGAAGAGATTTATCAACAACAGTGTCTCATGATGGGGAATCTCAAAGCTTTCCTGTTGTTTCTGGCCTTCTTTGCGTTTATCTTTCCAACAGGTATTGTTTTATTTATCTATTCACAGGACTATATCTGTACGCTTAGACGGATAGAAAAGCAAATAGATAGATACACACTTATTAAGGTAGCTAGATCGATAGATCCATGCATGATTGCTTCGGTGTATGTATGTATGTATGTATGTATGTATGCATGTATGTATGTTCTTGGACGTGATATATTGCATGTATTGTTGTGGGGATTCTTTGCCTAAGCTGAAGCTTACTTAATTTTTCATACGAATAAACGTTTAAACATATACGTCATAGAAGTTATATAGCTATGGGATGCATGATAAGAAAACACGAAAGAATATTGTCTTGATTGTGTTATATTGCTTAAATTTAAATGTATATACATGCTGAGTTTATAATTTTAAGACATATTTCAAATATTTCATACTTATATTCAGCAAATGATGCCCCATAATACAACATTTTTAACTCATCACTATGTAAAATAACCCTAGAAAAATGCAACACTTGTTTTAAAAAGGGAAAATAAAAAAGATCCAAACATATCAAACTTTGTCATGCGATTTTTAACATTACGTTATTAAATACGACTTCGTTTATATCATTTGAAACGTTGTTAAACTTGTACGTTAGCAAATAGTTCAACGTAAATTACATAATAGTAGCATATAGTGCATACATTATGGAGGTCTCTTTTCTGAGTCACAGTCCTAAATAGCGATTTTGGTGGAGGCATTCATTCCTTTATTTGAACTTTATACGCAAAGAATACAAGAACGGTGAATACAATTTAACTAATCATGTTATTTCAATATGTGTTGTGATACTTTGAACAAATTCCACAAATATATTGAATGTTTGGTACTGCAAAGATGGAAAGGAATAGTCTAAATGTTCTTGATCTGTTAATATATTTACACTGTTTACTGATCACTAATCATATTGATTAGAATCTTATTTCAAGGCTTGGAGCAATTTTTATTATTTTCTTCTTTTATTCTCTCTATATCAAAATTATGGCTTATCAAATTTTCTCATCGTGCATAGTGCCGCCCACCCCGTACAGTTTTAAATATAGATTCATCTTCAGTATATACTGGTAAAAGTCATCCCTTTTCATCCATATTCTCTAATTTATGCTAAACGTGCATGGAAATATCCTCCCACATCGTTCAAGGGTAGTTCTGAGAAACGCACTGCAAATTGCATTAGGAAATTGAAATGACATATACGGTTTGCTTTTCTTAACATCAATCATTCGTTTGGTTTTTCGTAGAGCGTATGGTCAGTTTAGACACATTTAAAACTAGTAGGGTTACACCAAGGCGTTTGTGAGAATCAACCAAGTTATTATCCATTTCACTACAACTCAAATTTAGGATAATAATAATAATGAGGACTTTGTATAGCGCCTAATCTTTAGAAGATCTAAGCGCTTTACAACATTTGACAAAGGGGCCCCGAGTGGCCGAGTGGTCTAAAGCGCTGACCGTTACGGAACACTGCCATCTCACCTCTGTCTGCGTGAGTTCGAGTCCAGGCTCGGCTAACGTGGGTACGTGAGAAAGCCTGCCAGTAGCTTCTCGTGGGTCGGAGGTTCTTCCCGGGATTTTCCAGGGTTATGCCTCCACCATTAATACTGGCCGCCATGTATAGCCTATCTTGTGCTGAAAAATGGCGTTAAACCCTATAACAACAACAACAACAACAACAACATTTGACAACACTTAAAAAAAAAAAAGAAAACCATATATAATGATATGATTACAAAAATAAAAACAAACATCACGAAAGTAGAAACAGAAGATATGCTGTAAATATTTAAGGCAAGGATACATTATTAGGTCTTTAAGTCTGTTCTTGCAGTTGAAATAGGTGAGTTTTAAGAGCGCTCTTGAATGAGATCACTGTGTCTTTGTGTCTAAATGCAGTGGGCAATTCATTCCACGTTGCTGGGCCCTGGTATGCAAAAGAGCGTTGTCCATATGATTTCATTTTCATAGTGGGAATAATGAGAATACGAGTGTCAGAAGAGGAGCGTAAGTATCTTGCAGGTGTGTACACATGGGTGAGGTCAGATAGGTATGTTGGACTGGAGCCCGTCGGTGAAACGTAGCACAGAGAACAAATTTTGTGTTTAATTCTGGATCGTATGGATAGCCAGTGTAGGGTACAGAGCAGGGGAGAGGTGTGCTCTGATCGTGGTACTCTAAGGATGATCCGAGAAGCTGTGTTTTGAACTTTTGAAGTTTCTGGAGTAGATATTGAGACGAACCAGACAGAATTGAGTTACAATAGTCCAGTCTTGAAAGTACTAAGGAACACACAAGTGTTTTAGTGGCATCAACTGAAAAATACTTGCGAATGGAGCTGATGCGTCTCAGCTCAAGATATGCAACCTTGCATATGTTCATGACATGTTGGTGCAATGAGAGAGTACTGTCAAGAGTAACACCGAGGTTTCGTACTGACTGTGTGAATTTAATATTGGTGTTGCTGATATTTATTGTCTGAGGTAAAGGATGTGAATGAGAAAGTCTTTGTGTTGTAATCAGGATGGCTTCAGTTTTATCATCATTCATCTGCAGCTTGTTACATGTCATCCATGATTTCACATCGGAAATGCACCTCTCTACGCCTTGGATGGTAGCTTCAACTTCAGCTGGATGGCTAGATTTGTATATTTGGGTGTCATCAGCATACAATTGTTGAGACACTGGATGATGATCTATGAGACATGAGAGTGGCTG
This sequence comes from Megalonaias nervosa, assembly GCA_016617855.1. Classification (NCBI taxonomy): domain Eukaryota; kingdom Metazoa; phylum Mollusca; class Bivalvia; order Unionida; family Unionidae; genus Megalonaias; species Megalonaias nervosa. The sequence continues at coordinate 4,242 of JAECUM010025953.1, read as the reverse complement.
AGTGTATAGAATGAAGAGAACAGGTCTAAGAACAAACCCCTGTGGAACACCACAGAATAGATCAACTGGGCTGGAGTGTTTACCATTTGCGGACAGAAGGTCATTGACTACTTTCAGAAGAGTAGTTTCAGTACTGTGGCAAGGGCGATATGCAGACTGTACATTGCTAAAAAGACTGTTTGAATTCAGATGAGATACAAGTTGGGATAGAACAACTTTTTCTAAGATTTTTGACATGAATGGCAGATTAGAAACTGGGCGGTAGTTCTTTAAATCATTATGGTCCAGTGTTGGTTTCTTCAGCAGAGGCTTCGCAACGGCAGTTTTGTAAAATCATGGGAATTCCCCTGATAAGAGAGAGGTATTAATAACATCAGTTAGTACAGGCAATATTGGATCCAAACACTCTAGCAGCAGTGACGTCGGAATCGGATCCAGTTCGCATGACTTTGGTGCACTCTTCATCACGATTGTACGTACTAAATCCATTAGAAACAGGTTCAAATGCTGCTAACGGTTGCCGCTGAAATTCTGTATCGCAACTGTATGGTGACGACGAGTCAATTGAAATTGTGTTGTCAAGTTTATCTTTGATGGTTTGTACCTTGTCACGGAAGAAATTTGCAAACAGGTCCGGAAGGTCGACTAGAGAGAAGGTAGCTGGAAGTGGTGTACATTTGTTCCTTGACATTAGCTTGTTAGTAATCTCAAAAAGCTCTTTGCAGCTGGAACTTTCTGTGATCTTAGTACTGTAGTGGGCTGATTTCGCTGCATGGACTATGTTTGTGACATTCTTCTTAGCGGCATCATAGATCTGCTTATGAATAGTAAGTCTGGTGGAAAGCCAAAGCCTCTCAGCTTTACGGCGGTCTCTTTTAGCAGTGCGAAGCTGGTTCCTAACACTGCTATACCACGGAGAACACTTCCGAATTGCTACTCTGCACTTGGTTGCTGGGGCATGTTTGTCAAGCAATGAACGCAGGCAGTTATCAAGTTGTTCTGCTGTAGTAGGTAAGCTAGTTGTTAGGTTTGCTTGGATGTCATGCATTAGTTTGGTTCTGTTTATCATACGGAGGTTTCTCTTAGTAGCTAATAAAGGTGGAGTATCAATTTAGTAATGACTAAAAATGCGACAAAATCAACCACAGACATTTTCTCTGTTTAAACACAAATATGTAAGCAAATAAAGGTGTGAGGAGCCCACTTACATTCTGGCTAAGGGTAAGATTCATGTCCATTTGAATAACTTCAGCATTGTAGAAATGAATTTGAAACCAACAACCTTGTAAAAGATGTAAATTGTAAGTAATATCGTTAGTATATGTGGTCCCAATTTGGTTCCATGCGATATAAGCTCAAAGAGACATTAAATTAAATGCGCCTTCATTTCTACAAACATCGTGTTTTCTCAAAGTACGAAACCGATTCAATCAAGCATGTGTGTTACAGTTAATATCTAACGCATTGAGTTTCTGAGTCATTTACTGGAGACCTATGTATTTACCATAATCACTAGTTTTATCAGCCATTTAGATCAAGTCTTATTTGTTTGCGGTTTTGAGACTGAATAATATGGCGGAAGAGCATCAACACGTACCGAGCGATTTGATTCAATTTCAGATTTCTGAAAGCTGCATTTCCATTGGTTAAATGAAAAGTTACCAGAACATGAACCCTAAGCGGTCGCTGTCAGATCTTCACATCGGACAGTGGATATCTGATTTTAATTAGATTGAACAACTGGCATACGACATTTGTTTGCCATGGCCATGCGCCCGCAAACATGCAGTCTGGCAAAGCTGACTGTTAATTCCCCCCCCCCACTCGAAGAAATGATTTAACCATGCAAGGGATCTCTGTATTTGTTTGATTTGCCGTATGTATGACATGGAAAAGATTACACAAGATCCTCGCCGTTGATTTGTTTTGTGCATTCATCCACGTGACAATTTTTTCTGATTTAACGTATATTCACACTTTGTTTACGTTTCCAGAACAAATGCATCCAGCGGTCCGACTAGAGGACTGGTCAATACAGCAATAATTGTTTGCAATCGGGCATTAATGGTACCGTCATATTCTTTATACTTTAATAGTTGCGAAAGATAGCACAGGCGATGTCTTTAACTAACATTATAGGTTGAGAGCCAAACTAAGTGAACTATTAATTATTCAAGAAGTGTCTGACAAGAGACCATTTTGTTTCAGACAATATGTATCGTCATACCCAATACTTACGCACTTCCTAATGCTAAGTCTGAGGAAGTAAAGAACACATGGTACAGCAATTTTGGTAAACCTTCTAGTTGTATAAGCTACACCAGACTACGGCATCAGTATTAGCGACAATGTATGGTCAGACCTGCCAGAAAAGATTAACATGTTTTACCTATATCACATCACGTCAGAGGCGTTGCTCCCTTCTGTTTTATCCCAGGTGGAAGGCATTTCTTAATAGAACTGTTCGCCAACGAAACCTTTAGTAAAGAGTTAAATACTGATCAGATCTCAAATTGGCGAAAACAGCTTCCCCACAGTCTACTTGGAATGATATATTAGTGTTGTTCATCTCACGAAAGAATATATACAGTTGACAGGACATGACGTTTGATCCCTATTATCTCTACATGGATAACATTGTCATCGACTGAGACGATTCATGAATTAAAACCGTTTACTGCGCTTTACAAAGAAGCATGTTCCCATGAAGAAGATATGCGTAAGTGCAAAAAAAAAACACAAAAAAACCAACGTACAAAAATGTACAAGATCATGATGATAACAAAGCAGAACTAGTTGTGGCTGGAACCGCATTGGGCTTGTTACCACTTGGTTTATCGGTTCTTTAATGACTAGCATAATGTCAAAGAGTCCGTTAATGTGAGAGCATAAAACGATAAAGCACGGTACCGTTATAGTGATAACAGATACCGCTGGAGTTCAGGCCAGCCAATCATTGACAATCCCCGAGGCTTTTAGGGGGAATTACACAATAGTACCAATGATACAGCATACCCCCGCCAAAGTGTTTAATGCAAGCGGTTTTAGCATCTCGGTCAGCAGCTCCAGATGCATTAATTTGAGGCCACGGGACGTGATGGGTCAGGTTCAGACTGTGGCGTTGGTGAATCGCTGTCGATTGTGAACGCCAGTAACATTGGGCTTATAACAAACCCCGCACATGCTGTATTCATAGAAGAAAGATTTTAATATTTCAACCAGTACGTAGGATCTCGTTCGTGTACAAAGTCCTGGAAATTTGTCTGTGAAGGCCGTGTCATCTCGTTTAATACTAGCACCATCTGGCCGTGCTTTTACGTCCATCTCCTGTTTTTCTAGCACAATGTGGCATTCATGGATCATTTCCTTTTTTCATCTGTGGTTGGGCTTCTGCCGTATTCACTATGATAAGCTTCCTATTTCTTACTGTGACGTGGGTATGTCTGAAGCACTGCAAGCTGCTGAAAGCCATGCAATTCAAGCCACATGACTCCTGAACCGCCATTCCGAGGGTCATTATCTCTCGCATTAGGCTGATGTCACATTTTTGTGTGACACTGCTTCTTGAGTTGATGTATCCTTAGATCCTGCCGAAGCAAGAATTTATTGTTCCGTTCGTTGAAATGTCTCCAATAAAAGCTCATGTCTTGTGGATAACAATTGACTGATTTTAGGACACTATGGTTTAAAACTAAGTACCAGGTAAAGCAAACCCAACAGTTACCAACATTCAACAAATAATATAATTTTTTAAGTTATAAAATACAAAGTCTAGAGGAACTTACAGTATTGCGATTTAAATCCCAAATAATCCTAAATCTCTTATCAAAAGTCCAACAGATAAAGAATTTCAAAAGAAATCCAGTTGTTTTTTGAATTAATTCCAGGTCTTAACACTGCTGATGAACCAATAGTCTTGAATGTGCTGAGGTGTTAACAGTCTTAATAATTCGGTATGATACAATGCCGAATGCTTCTGAATGAATTCTCAATAATCCCAAGGTCATAATTTAGTCAACGAATTCTTGCAATTCCAATATATGCAATAAATAAATCATTTCAAAGTACAACAGAACACAACTAAAGGACTGATGTTGAAAAAATCAATAAGATAAATTGGAATAAGCCACTGTGTACATCTCCCTCCTTTTCCAAATCCACGCGACTCTATTTCACAATAATCTCCACCTGGCGCATTTCAAATGATATCCGCATCGTATATATATATATATATATATATAT
>JAECUM010025950.1:0-16194 GCA_016617855.1 Megalonaias nervosa | reverse complement strand
GAGGTTCATCAATAGCTCTATAATCATCATTTATTTCTTCATAATAATCCACAAATGATTTTAACCACTCATGTGGAGATTGACCGACGAAAGGTGGTTGTTGACCATGATCGCCGCACATAATTACCGCAGTATTTTTCGTTAATAACCAATTAAGAAATATTCTTAGTGCTTCTAACGACACCGTACAAATCTCATCCCAGATGATGATTTTGGGAATATATTTCTCACCCATTCGCTCAGGTGCCCACGTATCTCCACACCATCTGAAGAAACTATGATAAGTTTGAGATTTTACTCCTCGTTGTTTTATTTCTCTTGCTAGTCTGTGTGTAGGTGTCAACACAATCATATCTGAACTCTGATGAAAGAATTCAATGGCACGTGTTGTTTTACCAGAACCTCCAGGACCATTGAGATAAATAATTTTATGTCTTGCCACAGGATCAAATACAGATAGTGCTGTTGATACTGGTATTTGATTGTCATTACCGTAATATATTTCTTTAATCTCAACGTCTGCTGATTCAGAATAATCAAGTATACTTTCATGTTTTATTCTCCATGATCCCCATTCAATACTTCCGAGTAACGATTTTACTAAATTCATGTACGCGCTATTATATAAAACTAATCCGTAGCAACTCTGACAGCGTAATGAGGAAATTTATTTATCATCGATAATAAATTTATAGAAACGTAAGCGAGCATATAGGATCTTAAATGAGTAAATTGCGGTGATTCACCATCGATATAACCCACGATAGTACCAAATTTAATTCCGTCTGATAAATAGGCATTACTCCGACTTATAAATGTGTTTTTTTCCGTCGTATCAGTAATTATAAAATCTAACTCATCCATGATTAATCTTGCACAATGTCGTTTATGATCATATGAACCACCTTGAGTAAATTTACCAATTATTTTTCTGCCGAGATCTTTTGCAACTTTATTTTCATAATCAATTTTATCCCAATCCTCATCCGGGGAATATTTTTTCTGTTGTGGTAATCAAACTTGTTTCTGCGGATGATATGATATAATAGCTTCACTTACTTGCAACAAGACTAAGATTTCAGCATCAAGCATATATCGTAATAGTACTATTGGAGCCCAATATTTTTCTGCTAAATGTCTCCCAAACCGCGCATAAACGATCGGATGAAGATCATCCGCAAATTTAAATGATTTTACACAAGCAAATCCAGTTAAATCAAAATCAGGTAATGGTCCATTTATTGCAACTCTTGTCATTTTGATGTGTTGGATGTCCAAATCGCTTGAAATATTCAGAACATTCTCCGTATCCAAGAAAACTTCCAGGATAACACGCAACCATATCAACCGATATAACTTTATGATGATATTCCATAATCCGCCATGTCCATATTCGACACAACTATGCTGAATATCTTCAAGGAATTCTGATCGTGTTGGCTTCCATGAATTTTTCTCCTGAGCGAAGTGAGCAGCAACTGATGGAACTGTAAGACAATTATTCAATAATCGTTCAACTTCAACATCATCAGAATTATATTTCAATGCAAGATTCTTCATTTCTTCATGGAGAGATTCTTTATGGTAAATCTCTCCGTTAGGTTTCACAAACTGATCGTAATTCACGGATTCTGAACTCTGAAATAACCAAACAGATACAGGATCATTCTTACTGATATTTCTGATAGCATCGAATATATAATCGTTATAAAATCTGACTGTTCTATCTCGTGGAAATATTGTTACGGCATTAGTCCATGCATGTGCATTATGATCACTGATTGTTATCGGAGCTCCTCTTGATGTGTATTTTGACGCATATAAAATCTCTCCGGTTAGTGTTCTTACCGTTATTGGAAATTTTAATTTTTTTTTCTAGTTCAGCGACGTCTTTGATAGATGCTCCGGTATTCTTAACTGTTTCTGCTAATGTATTTATTTTTTTACGTCGCAGATCTCTTAAACCGTTTCCACGTATTGCTTTCTTAAAGTGTTCCATAACTTGCTCAGCTACACAATTTAATCTTGATAATTTCATCGGTTTAAGATTTTCAACGCTGGGTTTATCGTTTAACGGATATATCGCATAGATAGCTGCGGTTACAGGATATGCTCGTTCATAATACGGTTTATCAATACCAGTCAGTATACCGGGCCTGGATTTTTTATCCAATATAACAGTTTATCCAGATTGTATTACTCTGACAGGTTCACGTTTATCACGGATGATCCATATCATCATTCGTCTGCACAATAAATTTGATCAGAATAATATATCGCTGATTATCAAGGTAATTGATAATACTTCTTCTTCGTTTGTCATTTATTCTAGTATCGACAACGTCCCTAATTCTGAATGTCGACCAAGTATGAGTAGCACCATCGTTGTAAAATTCCTTCTTAGCTTCACGAATACGATCGGTTATATCACTATTTATCAAAGCTAGATCTTGCATCGAGAAACTAAATTTGGATTTTGGTAGTTTATCAAGATCAAATCTTGCTCTAGAGGGTTCAATTGCAGATAATCTCTTAAATTCCTCCATATAATAATTAAGACAGATATATTTAATTAGATTTTTGATTATAATATAATGGTACAAGCAAATAACAAATGCAATTGGTTGATGATCGGATTTTCATTTCGTTGTAATAAACCATGCGTAAAAGAATTCTGTGGATATCATATGCAGAGTTTTCGTAAAGGAAGTCTAGGGCCAAAACCTTTTATTCAGTGCGATGTTGGTGTACGAGGAAAAACTCAGTTGTACGTACAATGCGACTGTAAGAAATACAGAGAGTTAAAACGGTATTACGATAAGAAATATAGCCCATCAGTATCTCCGTTAAAAACCATAGAAGATTGTTTGGTCAGATTTCAAAATCATCATTTAGAAGAATGATATTATATATAAATGGAGCAGAACGAGTTTGTGAAGCATCCTATCATTAAGAATTATGAGGCATCTCGTAATGGCATAATCAGACACTGTCAACAAAAAAAAGCAGTTGGCACTGACAATGGTATTTTTCACCTCACTTTTCGTGCTAGAAAAGATAAAACATATTACTTTCATAAATTCTTCTACGAGTGTTTTTACGGGATAATCAAAGAAGGATTTGTGATCGATCACATCAATTCAGATCCAAAAGATAATTCTTTAAATAATTTGCGTGTTGTTACACAAAGTCAGAATTGTATATCAGGTAATACTGGCATTAATTCTAAGACTCCTAAGTCGGTTATATCTACGAATACAGAAACAGGTGAAGAAATAATCTTCCCATCGATGAATGAGGCTGGAAAATACTTTGATATTGTTATGCCTTCAGTACGTGTTGTTGCAAATAATTTAAAAAGATCGGCATTTTCGAAAAAATTCAATCAGAAAATTAAATTTAGATATGCAGCAAGTAATTAAAAACACACAATTAATAATAATGGATACAAATTCATTTATTTACGACAGAGATAAAATCTGTATTGCTGATAAATTACCTCCGTGGACTAAAGTCAAAATTACTGAACGAGATGGTGTTACTTATGTAGAATTCATTGATAAAGTCTACGGATAGGGATTTTCACAGCGATTATATTCCGTCATGCCTGTCTCACGTGATAAACGTTCGCGTCGACGATTATAAGAAAAATTTAGAGCTAGAATGCACAAGGAAGAATAATCCGTGTATTCTGTGTAGTTTTTATAAATTAATTGTTTTTTTTTTATTCTTACCTCTGGAAATATAAATTTAGAAATGATTTCAGAAATATATTTATTCAGAAAATTCACAAATTCACTGAAATTTCTTCATTTAGTCGTGCAATTATACCATCAGAATCAATGAATTTTACTGAAATTCCTTAATTTTAGTCGTGTAATTACCCCGTAAAAATTAATGAAATTTGTTAAAATTTCTTTGCTTAGTAGTGCAAATACCCCATCAAAATCAATAAATTTACTCAGATTTGCTGTATTTTCTTAATTTTAAGGAATATTTCATGAAATTATTTTATTTGTAATATATTTCTGAAATTATTTTATTTTTATGAAAAACTGAAAATCAGTGACATTTGTTGAGATTTCTTCATTTAGTCGTGCAAATACCCATCAAAATCAATAAATTTGATCAGAATTCCTCAATTTCGGTCGTGTAATTACCCCATCAAATTATTAAATTTTGCTAGATTTCTTCAATTTCGGTCGTGTAATTACCCCATCAATATTATTAAATTAATTCAGAAAAATGAATTCAGAAATAAATTAACTCAGAAAAATGAATTCTGAAAAATAAATTTATTTAAACAAATGACTTTTTATATAATGAATCATGAAAATATCAACGCTGTTATTGGTGCAATTAAGCAACTACAACATGATGGTATAAAACTCTCTGATGAACTTGATCCTCAAAAAATCATGTGTGATTTTGAATCGTTACAACAACGAAAAACTGAAAACAGATATACACTACCATCCGATTATAGATTTATGAAATTAATTTATCGATCAATGATAGAATCTTTAGCAAAGGTTGATGATACGCAAGTTGAAGAATTTATTTCACTCGCAAATGCTATTGAAAAAATAAGACTAGAATTATCTCGCGAATATGAAACGAGAAAACTAGTGAATAGTTGTGTAACGCAACTGCGAAAGATTATGACAATGACAGAATCATTACGTGACGATGAAAGGGTTGTTACCAGTGAAAGCAACAGTGACAGCGAAGATAATACTGGATTAGTGACTATGGTAATTGCTAAGCAGAATCCATGGGAGAATTAAAAAAATAATTTATTTTATCTCTGATTATATTTTTTTTTTGCTTCTTGATGATTCAGAGATACCATGATAATTTCACATACAAACTAATACTTAAAATTACCGATCTAAGGTCGAGTAAATGTCCCTGTTGATCAGTTAATTTAAAATTTATTCGAGATAACCATGGACTATGACATCTTAAATAAACGGGATTAATTCGTTCTGATATAATCAAATATCCCGGTGGAACTTGAGGAGTAAATGAATATAAAACGTATCCCTGTTGAGTTTGGTTGGATTTTTCAGCGTCAACTTGATAACTGCCATCGATGACATCACATACTAGATTGACCGCGATTGTTGATGTGATATTAACGATACCCGGTGAAACATGACGACCATCGCTGTATTGATTATTATTATATCTGAAAATATCTGACAGTGGGCCTATTTTTTCCATGAATCAAGGATCTTTGGAAAATTCACATTAATGAGATCAATAACTAATTGTTTTAATTCACCGATTTTATGTCTTTTATATAAATTTTCAGTTTGTTCAATCTGATATCTCATACTTGTTGGATCTATAAAAAATTTATATAAATTTTTGATTACAACATGTTTAGTATATTCGAAATCAATTAATATTTGATTCAGATGCTGGATTGATTCTAGGATATTTTTTTTAATGTCCTCGTTGTAATTTTGTACCAAATCAATGATTAAAATTTTAGCATTTGGTAAATACCCGGTTAAATTCATCTATCATTGCTGGTAATGTAGTGTCGAGAATGCGTAAATCCAAACTTGCTGTGGCTTCTCTTCCAGGAATTCTTAAATCAGGAATTTTTTCTCGTCCATCAATAAAAAATCTATCAATGGACCACGGATGATTATTTCGATAAGTTGAAATTTTCATTAATGTTTGCTCGGTTGTCAGAAATTCATCTCGTCGTGGTTGTGGTGGCCCTGTATAAACCGGTGGGATTTCTGGCCATCCTAATACCGATCTGATTGAAGATTGATGTATGTCCACGGCATAATCCGGTGATAATATTTCAATGGCCGATGACAACGTTGGCTCATGAACAGTAATAGCTATCTTTGATTCTTTTCCTGTAATGGATTTAATTCTACGTTGGAATTCTTCATTGATCTTTTCTATTTGATAACTACCCGTTGGAATACTGACTACTTGCCAAACTGGAGTTTCATCGGGTTTGTTTTTATTTGCAAATACTAATGAATTATTTGGTTGTAGTCCACCGAATGATTTTGATCTGATATTTGGCCAACTATAACAAACCCGTAATTGCGCTAATGCTATTTCTGATACTGGTATTGCAGTTGGAAAATTAATACTGAATTCAGGATTAGTTGAACTCGCTGATATCATTGTGGTTTTTACCGGAGCAGTATTAGTGACTATTTTTTGTAATAATTCCAATGACGTTGTCATTATTATACTATTATTATTGTAAATCCCTGATTTCTTCAATAGTTTCGTAAAATACTTCATTGTAGATTTTCACCATCGCGCTGAATTCTTCATCGGATATTCTGCCATCGTTGAACGACGACGAGATCAGCGATGATAGTTTGGAATATGCTGTTGTTGCTGTATGCAATTTTACCACATACTCGTTTAATTTTGCATTCGTGCATGTATCTATCTTCTTTGCAATGATATTAAAAATACCCGCGATAGTTGTTGCGGATGAAACGATAATCGTTACAACTACAGGCGCAGTCACTGACGCTGTCAACTTTGACAATATTACACCGGTTCAAGCAATAAGCGCAGAAACTGAATAGGCAACTATGTCAATGACAACCACGCGTCTTCGATATTTTTTCACTTTTATTGTGTAATCGTCGATGATATTTTTTAGTTTAGTTTGTCATGCACATACTTGATTGTATCTGTATCGCTGAACGTCAATCATTATACTATATTATGTAATTAATTGAGGTGTTTCAGCTACAAATTCCAGACACCACCAGTAAGACGCTGTGGTTCATTTTTTATCAGATGGTTCCAACATGAACGTTTCTTCGGCATCATTATTTAACACTATAGACACGGTTTCAGAAAAATTATCGGTTGAATGACGCCATAGATACGTGGTAAATATCCTAAATATTGCAGAACTAAATACGGACAGCCTGTACACACCAGTGACCTCCGCGGTATGTTTGATAGTGTTATTTTGCGGTGTCCATGTTGATGATCCTGATGATACTGTGTACACGATATTGTTAATTTGTTTGTGTGGAATTTTAACGAGATTAGTTTTATTGATGATATTAGGAATTCTACTGACAATATCGTTGATTCTCGTATTTATATCGGTGAGATTTATGTAAACGGTTGGTGGACTTCCAAAAAATTCATTAATGGTTCTGTTTACGTTTCTGCGAAAAGTCAGAAACAGTTGTACTTGATTAGTAAAATCAGTTTTGAGTGTGATCATTCCATCGTTGATTGTAGCTAACGAAGTTGTCACTGGAATTTCCTTATCATCGACATATGTCTTCGTTGCAGCGTCTAGATTATCTATTGGTTCTCCTACATTAATAATTTTATTATTGTTCATGTTGAGAGCGCCGTGCATGGTATCACCGAATGTTGATAACCTATCACTGACCTACACTGCAGTAATACCACTAGGAACAAGTTTGCCCTCTCTGTCATATACAGCAATAAGACCTTCTCGCGATAATCGATTACGAATAATAATATTGTTGATTGAAATATTACTCGTCTTCAATTTTCCTTCACGGTTTTCAAATATAACGAGTTCGTTGGATCAACTTTGGCAAGACTGAGCAGTTCAGATAATTCATCATTTATCTGCCTTGTTACTCGCTTGAGTAAATCTTCATCTGGTGCTTGTTGGGTTCCGAACGTTGTTCGGGTTTTAGCTGATCTTCCGTAAATATCTACCATTATATGATTAGCGATTATTTAAAACAGAACTCGTATATTCGTGTATAGTCTTGTAGGGTGTTTTTTTTTATCTTGATACAGCATCAGGTACTGCAAGTGCTTCACGGCCACATATCGGCGGGTCGGTTATTTTTTGTGTTGGTAGCGTTGAATACCAGACTGGAATATTTTGAAGTCTGTCGATATATTTTAAAAATTCTTTTGGTGGCCCCAACCCATACTAATCAAAATAAACAATACCACGTGGATCGATCGCGTATGCAACCCAATGAGTATCTGGACCAGAGTTTTTTTTATCGAGATTGATGATACCGGTTTCAATCGAGTTTGGTTTGTGTGGTAACTCATCACGCATAAAAACACCTCTGAAATTCTTTCTATTTAGTTGCTTAGCAGCATCGAGTAAATCAAACTTGGACATTGGAAATATCAACGAAATGTTCCTGGAATTCTTAATCCTTTCCCGTACTGAGTTCCTGGAAGTCTCAGACCGTGACCTCTTCGTTTCCTTTTTTTTAATTCTTGTCCATTTGCTTTCTTCAGCGCCATTCCAGCAGCTGTCCCAACTGCACCTAACGCAGCAGCTTTTGCAACAGCTGGAGCGACAGCAGCTATTAATGCTGGGATAGCTGCAAGAAGTGGAAATATACCACCTGTCTTAACGATGTCGCCGATAGCACCCGCAGAAAGATTTACTCGTATACCTTTCTTTGATTGCTTAGCTTCATTGAAATGCCTGAACTGGCGTTCTGTTAGAGATAATTTATTTTGACCACCTGCGATTTGTTCTTGTTTTAATGATATTTTTATTCCACATCGCTTCTCTGATGCTGACTGAAGTCTTTTAATCTGACTGGGAGTCAGACTGACACTAACGTGGTGATATGGCATTTATGATATATTTCTGACTTCTAAATTAACGCTTACATATTTTCTACTGGAGCATCAACGACTCTCATGCGACCATCAACACCTTCAAGTAGCATTGTTTTATCACTGAGCATGACGGCAATTGCTCTGTAATTGTCAATAGCTCCTTTTGTAACACGAGCTCGAAAGTGTATATCAACGACGGACTGTCTGTACTGATCCAAGTGTTCCAATGAAAAATAATAAATCGATACAGCGTTGTAAAATCAAGCTGTTGATATTCGTAAACCGGTATCGACATTTTGATCACGACCCATAAATGACATTAATCGATGATATGCACGCGCTACATGATTTTGTTCAAAATTCAATAAAATATCCTCAGATGGTTCTTGATGTCCGTTTATTCTCAATGAAACCTCAGAAACACCGAGTTTGTCGAATATCATCATGCTACGTGTTTGATTACCTACTCGTGTGACATCCTGAAGCACAATGAATATATGTCGCGGTGCAGAGACACCGTGTTGTGATGCTATTTGCCACGTAAATAAACCATTAATTGCGCTTTGAACAGCATCTGTAGTTGTCGTTAACCATGATAGCGTTGACTTACCGCCGCTGTTCATAAAAGAAAGTAACCGTTGTTCTTCAGTTGTCGATTGGGTCATTACTGGCATCCACAATAAAATGTTTGTTAGTACTACTTTCCCAGCATCACCAGGAGGTCTCCAAATTGCATCGTTACTGTCGGATTTTCGTATGAGTTCAACTGTATGCTTGGCTCCGAAAATAACTTTTCTGACATTTCTACAGAATCCAAAGATATGTGATAACGGAATCGCACGTGGAAATATCCTTTCGTCACCCTGTAACATCGCTCGACGTGATCTAAATCCTAAATTAAAATCCGGATCGATATTGATAATCATACTTTGGACATCTGCGTCGGCATTTCTGGCAAAGTTTCTTGGTCGTCCAATTTCATATTGTTTATATTCAGGATGATCAGAAGTATCCTTCACGAACATCATCGATGGACCAGGTGATCTTGAATAATCATCACTGTATCTTGCTAGACCGAATATCGTCGTGGCAACTTCAACATTCTTATCAATCGTTTCAATTTTTCTTCCGTCCATGATATATGTAGCGGTGGAAAATATCGCCATGATACCATTATTAACAAAACCAACACTGAAATCAGCTGTATATGTAGTGTCATCTGCTTTTAAAATTTTACCTTCAAATTCGATAAATGCTTCAGCGGGCAAGAAATATCTACTTGTATCTTGAACTTGTAATTCGACTCAAGATTGATCTGGTGTTCGCGCCTCATAAGAATAATACTGATAATCCCGCACAGATTCATCTCTGAGAACCGGCGAATCCATATCAAATGCGGTATCAGATTCGCGTTTGAACATGTATACTATTGATCATCGTCTAATACGAAGACGACCACCTAGGGAAGTGAATCCACTTCCTGCCATTAGACTTGCCGTTATATTTTTTCTCTGTCATGTATCACTGGTACTGGTAGCTAACTCTGCTAGTTTTTGATTTGCAGCTTGATTTATTATTTTACTAACAGTTGCAGGCATCACTTCAGTGCTAGGTAATTTTACTGGTGGGGGTCGGACTATTTGTGGTCTGCGTACTAATCGTAATAATCTATCCTTGATTGCAGAAAATGCTTTACTAGCAACGTCACCAGCAGCGCTAATACCTTTTTCACGAATAACGTCAATAGCTTTCATTCCTAGTTGCTTTGCGATTGATATTTCTTTTGGGGCTATTCTTCTAAATAAACCCTGAATGACATCACCAAATCCATCTCCGTAAAATGTCTTGTATACAGGTAATCTTGAATTTACCACCCTGACCATAGTTGGTCCACGTTGAGCAACATGTATGATCGTCTATTAGAATAATTATATCTAACTGATTAGTCACTGTGATAATCATCAGCGATTTCATTAATGAGGGACCGATATACGCCAACGTCCATGATATCACCTGTAAATAGCCGTTGACAAATTGATGAGATTTCGTTGATAATTTCAGGAGAATTATTACCAGCTCGTTTTCCACCGATTAAAATTTCTAATCTATCTACGTCGGCAAGGATATTACCGGGACAAGTAACAAGACCACTTCCTCGAGTATTAATACCACTTCCAGTTGCACCTTTATCAGTATCACTTTTATCGGGACTTAATAAAACATCAAGGATATCTGGGGAACCTTGACCTGGGGAATAAAATGCTTCATCATTGGATGGTGAAGTAGATAATTCTTCTTGTGGTTGTGGTGATAATAATTGTTGTCGTTGTCTTCGTTGTCTTGTTGATGATGGTGATAGTTGTTGTTGTAGTTGTTGTCGTCGTTGCTGTGTTCGTTGTTCTAGTTCTTCTTGTCGTCGCTGTACTCGCTGTTTTGGCGATAGCGATGATGATGGTTGTTGTTGTTGCATTATTATTTGTTGTTGTTCTGGTGGTAATTGTATAAATGAAATATATTCATCTATTGCATGAATATATTCTATATATCTTGGATCATTATTTCGAGCTCGATCAACGTTATGGTATATGCGAAATATCCATTTGTACCAAGTTTCGCGACTTACAGGATCATCGGCGTATTCAGGTCTTCAAAATTGTCTTCGGTTATCACAACCTCTCAAAGCAGTCACAACTAATTGTTTAATATTTTTAGCTTGTCTGATATTATTAACAACATCTTCGACAAATTTATCAGCTAAAATAATCCTAGCTCGTGCTTCTGATTCTAGTTCTTGTTGAGTATCACCTTCCGCTTGATTTATTTCTAGAGTTGGCTGAACCGCAGCTATTTTCTACGGAAGTTCTCGTAGAATTTTTTTGTCTTCTTAGTTCGCTCCGCTATTTTTTGAGTTGATTCAGCGGTCTTTTTCAACACAGGAAGAATACCTTCAGTAGTCTTCGTGATAGTCTTAAATAATTGCTCTGCGGATTCTATAAATTCTTTATGTGTTTGTTGAGGCTCTTGCAATTTTTGCTTAACACTATTATGAAGCGGAAGATATTTCTGTATCGCTTCTAGTCGCTCTCGAGCTAATCTTGCTGAATGAGCTTCACCGATTATTACTGATATAATAATGAACAATCTTTTTAAATCGACAGCAGCAGGGAGGGTGCGACCACACGTATATAAGCGATAATCGTGATATTCTTTTTGTTCCTATATTCAGAAATAAAGGCTCTATGGAATTGTTTTTGTTCGTACTCCCTTTGTTTCAAACACAATCTTTTTTGGATCTCGCAGGAACCCTTATTTTTCAAAAATAAAGGCTCTACAAAAAGTGGTCTGTTCACCCTCCCTGCTCAACAAAACTTACCCTTCTGGTCTATGATTTGATGAGAGTCATAGAAAAGTGTATAAGTCCTTATGAAGTTTTCTATATCTGTAAGGTACATGGGCATTTGTCTCCAACATGTCCGCTTCGTCCAATAAAGAGAGACAAAAGTGAAGATACCTGTTATCGTTGCCAGGAGAAAGGACACTGGGCCTCAGAGTGCCCTAAGAAAAAAGAAAAGAAATAAGAGGAGAAAGTGGAGAAGAGATCAGAAGAAGAAAGTGATGATGAGGAAGAACTTGTGCCAGTGAAGAGATGGAAATGGAAAAATGGACAATTTGAGCCAATGTGTTGGCCTATAGCCTCAAACGGGAAATGATGTGATGTGAAATTTCATTGTAAATTCTAAATTAGAATATACCAGAAAGAAAGCGTAAAGTGTCTCTTGGTCTTGATTTTTATAATAAGAATGGTGTATATTGTTTTTGTATTGTCACTGCACGAATATATGCTCTTTCACCTCTCTCTATCCCTCTGGATCATATTTGAGTTGGAACTGAAATGGAAGGGATGTTTTCCTTCACGTACGCACTTCAGGCATGCAAGTGAGATAAAATTTGACAGTCTGTTCATCTATCATTGTTATGTCTTGATGTTTCTAAACACTTTAGATAAATTTTCACACACGCATACACTGACGCCATAGAACAATAGTGTGTTTGTTTCTTTCCCTTAACAAAAAGCTTATCCTTAACAAAAAAAGTGTGTGTTTGTATTTGTGTGTTTGTCTGCCCTCGTACATTTTGTGTGTTTGTGTGTATGTGTGTTTGTTTGCGCTCGTGCGTTTGTGTGTATGTGTGTGTGTGTTCATCTTAACAAAAAAGACCTTGTCCCTGCACTATGTGGATAGTATATAATGTGGTGGTTTTTTTTCCTTCCCTTCTGTGTTGATAGTAGATATTGGGGTTATTTTCTTCCCCTTCTGTGTTGATAGTAGATATGGAGGTGTTATTGTCCCTTCACATCTGTGTGGATAGTAGATATGGTGTGTTTGTTCTTCTCTTCCCTTCTGTGTGGATAGTAGAATGTGTGTTTGTGTGCATTCGCGTACGTTTGTGTGGATAGTATAGTGTGTGTTATATGTATTCGCGTACGTTTGTGTGGATAGTATGTATGGTGTGTTTTATGCGTTCGCGTCCGTTTGTGTGGATAGTAGATATTGGTGTTATTTTCTTCTCTTCCCTTCTGTGTTGATAGTATAGTGTGTGTGTTTGTGTGCGTTCGCATACGTTTGTGTGGATAGTAGATATGGTATATTTTATCTTCTCTTCCCGTTGTGTGGATAGTATAGTGTGTGTTTTATGCGTTCGCGTTCGTTTGTGTGGATAGTATATTTGGTGTATTTTATGCGTTCGCGTACGTTTGTGTGGATAGTAGGTATGGTATGTTTTTCTTCTCTTCCCATTGTGTGGATAGTATAGTGTGTGTGTTTGTGTGCGTTCGCGTAAGTTTGTGTGGATAGTAGACATGGTGTACTTTTTCTTTTCTTTTTTTTGTGTGGATAGTAGAGTGTGTGTTTTATGCGTTCGTGTACGTTTTGTGTGGATAGTAAATATGGTGTATTTTATGCGTTTACGTACGTTTGTGTGGATAGTAGATGTGGTATGTTTTTCTTCTCTTCCTTCTTTTGTGTGAATAGTAGAGTGTGTATTTCATGCGTTCGCGTCCGTTTATGTGGATAGTATGTGGTGTAATTTTTTACTTTCCTTCCCGTTTGTGTGGATAGTATAGTGTGTGTTAAATGCATTCGCGTTCGTTTGCGAAAATAGTAGAGTGTGTGTTTTTTCTTCTCTTCCTTCGTTTGTGTGGATAGTAGATATGGTGTTTTCTTCTCTTCCTTCGTTTGTGTGGATAGTAGAGTGTGTATTTTATGTGTTCGCGTCCGTTTGTGTGGATAGCAGATATGGTATGTTTTTCTTCTCTTCTTTCGTTTGTGTGGATAGTATAATTGGTATGTTTTCTGCGTTCGCGTCCGTTTGTGTGGATAGTAGATATGGTATGTTTATGCATTCGCGTTCGTTTATGTGGATAGTATATGTGGTGTGCTTTCTTCTCCTCCCGTTTGTGTGGATAGTAAATATGGTGTTTTTTATGAGTTCCCGTTCGTTTGTGTGAATAGTAGAGTGTGTGTGTTTTATGCATTCGCGTTCGTTTTTGTGGATAGTAGGTATGGTGTGTTTTTTCTTCTCTTCCCGTCTGTGTGGATAGTAGATATTGGGGTGTTTATACGTTCGCGTACCATTTGTGTGGATAGTATATGTGGTGTGTTTTTATGAGTTCGCGTACATTTGTGTGGATAGTATATATGGTATGTTTTATGTGTTCGCGCAGCGTTTGTGTGGATAGTTGATATGGGTGTTTTATTTCTTCTCTTCCCTTCTGTGTGGATAGTTTATAATGAGCTTTTTCTTCACTTCCGTGTATTTGTTTGCTTTTATGCGTGTACGTACGTTTCTTTGTGTTTGTATTTGTGCGTTTGTATGTGTGCGCGTACGTTTATTTGTGTGTGCATGTGTATATTGGTCTTTGTTTGTCCCTTTAAAACTCCCTTTATCCATATCAAATTCATGTCACCCACCTACCTACAGTAGCGCTATTAGGTCAGTCACTTGCAACACTGTTGCCATTATTCCCCTAGTGTTGAGTAAAGGGACGTCATTGAAGCTGGAAAGTTTGAGACTATAAATATAGACTTGGGTTTTCCACAGGTTGTAGCTATAAATAGATACTAGGTTAGTTCATAGGACTTTCCTACAAGATGAGATTATAGATAGATAGTGGGGTTTTCCTTAGGAATTTACTACAAGTTGTAGCTAAAAATAAATGCTAAGTTTTTCCAAAAGGAATTTCCAACGCCATATTTGTGACGTCATGCCCATGCGCTATAAAATTTGGCGCATGGAAAATCTAAATGAAAAATGTGATTCGCGTTCGTGTTCAGCTTGTTGCTAGTGTCCAGTACCGTGACGTCATGCCACCTGTTCCATTCCTATTGTTCCCATACAAAATTCCCATTGATGCTATAGTAGCCCAGGGTGTGCCATTTGTACGTATAAATCTTGTCCGTCTATAGTCCCACCCATGTTAAATTTCCCCAACAGGTGACACGAACGCGAATGCATAAAACTTTGTATAAAAATGAAACAGGTGGCATGACGTCACGGTACTTGCTACATTGTTGCAAGTGTCCAGTACCGTGACGTCACCCCACCTGTTCCATTCCTATTGTCCCTATACAAAATTCCCATTTTCCGTAAACAGGCCCAGGGTGATATTTTGTCGCTATAAATCTTGTCGCTATAGTACAAAGTAGGGTCCCGTAATGCTAATTCCCATTGTCGCTAGGGTGCCCCAGGGTGTGCCATTTGTCCGAATAAATCTTGTCCGTCTATAGTCCCACCCATGTTAAAATTCCCATGTTAAATTCCCATTGTCGCCAGGGTACAACCCCCCTAGTTTAACATAGAAGTCCAATTGTCGCTAGGGTGCCCCACTATACTACTGTTGTGTCATCGCAGTAAAAATGGAAGACACCGTTTGTGCCATTGTGGCAGACATAGTTCGATATCTTCATCTATTTACCTGTGAATTAAAGTTATCTCTGTTCGTCTTTGAGAAAGATAAAGTCACATCCTTTTTCATTAGGGTCAAGGGTAATTCAGTAATCAAAACGTGTCTGTGAAGGCACGTAAATTTTCAGTTCGTGTGTCACAACGAACAGTCATATAAAACTTCTTTCAATTTTCTGTTCATCACATGTTTCTCACATAAGCAGACCGCCTTCTGATCTTGGCACGCTGAGCTAATGACAAATTCAGATGTTATTTTTATGGCATCAACAAACTAAGATCTTTATATATTTTTGAGTCTGTGATGATTTTATTTCTAGGATGGATTCAAGTACAGTCATCTGGTGTGAAACAGACCTTTGTGAGAGAACAACATTACCTGTAATTATGATTTTGTTGTACAGTGCACATAAAATATTGATAATGCAAGAAAAACAACAACAACAACAACAATAAGAATAATAATGACATGCGGTCCATTTTTTCAATTTTTAAATCTGTGTACAGAGGTTAGTGACAGTCACCAATGTGCAAACGGCCAGTTTTGCTTTTTACCACAAGTGGCTATTGACAGATTTGACTCTTCTCTCTCTCTCTCTCTCTCTCTCTCTCTCTCTCTCTCTCTCTCTCTCTCTCTCTCTC
>JAECUM010025945.1:0-54821 GCA_016617855.1 Megalonaias nervosa | reverse complement strand
TTTTTTTTTTTTTTTTTTCCAGTCTGTTCTTTTGGTTTAGTCCGTCAGGCTATTGTTGTAATGTCTTTAGTATTTAGATCTTGTGGAGTTATTATTTAGTGTTGTTAATTTAACTATGTGAGTTAGTGTCATGGTTTTCGTGGATTGGAGTGGTGAGGGATTGAAATGTTCAAGTTTGGGTTAAGTAAGGCGGTGGTTGTTATGTTTGTAAGGTTAAATTTCATTGGTTGTTGGCCTGCTAATTTTCAATCCTTTTATTCGATATCTCAACTAGTACTGCAGTTTGGAGGATTGAAATATAAGGGATTGAAATATTTTAATTGTTCGGGTTAATCAGGCGGGAGATGTTGCGTTTGCAAGTTCGATTTTGATTGGTTGTTGGTCTGGTGAGTTTCAATCCGTTTGTTGTGTACCGTTTGTTTGTACTAAGGGATTAGTATACAGCGAGTTTGTTTTACATTTTTATGGGTTTGAAGTTTGTGGTTTTATTTAGTGACATTGCGTAGCGAGACTGACGAACGATTCGCTTTATATGTCTGAAGCATGGACGTGAAGGAAAACAGCCCCCCCCCTACACAAACGCTAACAATATCCATATCATAACCAAAAACATGGAACGCACGGACTAAAAGAATTACTCACGTTCACTTTTTTCATCTACAAACACACTTTAATATCATTCTTACATATAAAAAAAAACAGACTATCTTATAAGCCAGGGAAACGAAGTGTTTATAGGCACACTTCTATTTTTTAACCTACAAACAAACTCAGAAAGACAGAGAAATAATTTAGCAATTTGATTAGTATATCGTTTCTAGATTTCTGGGGGTAGCCCTGAAAAGGGCTGGTTTTTTGTGGGGTTATGACAATCTCTTATCGTCAAAGATTGCGTCCCCGTCAGGCCGCAGGCATTCCCACAGGATAAGGTATGCTTCTTTGGAAGAAGGAGAACTCTTTCGTGTCCACACGGCAGTCCACAAAATCTCTGCCTGGCTCCAGCTGCTGCTGTTACTGCTGCTATCTCTGCTGTTTCTGAAGTCTATACTTCTCGGTCCATTCTTCATGGTCCTTCTTGATTTCGTCTTTAAAGACCTCTTCTATCAGGTCTTGGGCCACTTTTAACATCCTGCCATTTTCAATCTCATCAGGCTTGGGTATCAGGTTTTGCCTGACACGATGTAAATTCACGTGGGCTTCGTTCAGCTTTGCTAGTCTTGAACACATCTTCATAGGTTGACGAGTCAACAAAGGATGGTCAGACTAGAGACCCCCTGCTTTATAGGGTTCAAGCGCGGACGCGATAGAAAACATCCCTACGATTTTTTGGGTAGGAACGCTATAGCTCATCTCATGGTGAAGGATAGAGAGAAGTCAAAGAGCATGTATAGTGATAAAAAAAATTTTTAAACAAACCACGAACAATCCTTTTTAATAACAATTTTATTCAACCAACAAACAACCAACACATAAGATAACAATTCATATAATATCAAATAACAATTTTTTGACGAGGTTGACAACGTCGTGAAGTCAAGTTAGATTTCCATTGATGGAGGTCATTTGGCCATTGATGTACACTACGTTTCCTAGCTAAAGATAAGATATATCCATAATGGTCACAAAACCATCTATCTACTTTTTCATCGTTTCTAGAAGAGTCACGATCAATATCAGTCACTAAATGTTCTAATGGATATCCAAGACTGCGTTGATGAAGAAAATACACACAATATTGTCCACACACCATAGAATATGTGCCTTGTAATTTCACATTACTGAATCGTGTCGTCTGGGCATTTCTTCTCATAAAGTCGATGATGTCGTCTTCCAAAAGTGGTAATCCATACGAATCAAAATACTCCACACAGGCATAGTGGGAAAAGAAGACGGCTACCTTGTGGGTTCATGGGAGATGACTGTCGTCCATGTTGATGACATAAGCTTGATGGTCTTGAGGTTTGCGATGAGGAAGTTCATCTTTAGTGCACACAACAGGATTCCAAGAAGCAGTGTACGAACTGTTTTTCAAAAGGTAATAAAGTTCCCAGGTATCCATTTTTTTCTTGTTTTTCACAGGTAAGTCATCAATTCAATTCTGACTTTTTGCTTGAAAATCTCTTTCAAGTAATTGTCTCCTCGCTTCGTCTCCGTACTCTGAGCCAAGAGAGATTCGATGCGATAGATCTCTAGAGTAGTTAATGGAGGAAAAGAATGATCACGCAAGACTTTATACCACTGATGCAACAATGCTTTTTCCGAAATGAGACCCCAAGCGTCTGCCAGATACTCGTCCAATTTTTCTTCTTGACTCATCATTAGACTTGACTGCGATGATCGTTTTGACATCCAAAGCAATCTTTCTTGGTCAACGCTGTAATGGTTTCCGCCAGGTGTTTAGCAAAACAGGAGACTAAATGTTGTTCTTGTTCTGGCCATCTGGGCATGACCATGTCCTCTTCGTCTTTGTCTTTTCTCGTGGATGGTTCTGCGTCCACGATATTCTCCCATTCCACTTTCAAAGATTCTTTACCATTCAAAGAGGGATAAGAGTCTTCCATAGCTTCTAATAGCCTAGAATGACTTCTCTCAAACTGTTGATTTCTATCGTATTGTCGAATTCGGCACACAGGATGACGTTCACCGTCTCAGTTAGAGCTTAAGCAAACTGAAGTTCCACACGAATCTGACCGGATTTTATAGGGTGGAAATGTCCCTCGTCGCTGCCTTGGTCTGGAGTGAAATCAAAAGCCCACAACGCGTAGCCTCCTGCATAATCGTCGTACGTAATACCGTGACTGGTGTTGGTCCCTAACTGTCAGGTGGCTTCGTACAGGGACAAGTACGACCTCAAGTAATTCTTCTGCTTATAGTCAGGTTCAAAGCGTCTGGTACACATGGTCTTGCCATCGCGACTGACTTTTGGACACGTTGAAGTGATGAAAGTTGAAAGGAATTTCATTGCTGAATCGGTTGAAGGATGCATTGGTGACGATACCAATGATTAAACGTTTGGGTAACTGTCCTTGGAACAGATGATCTTCGATCCGGGATCGGAGTCAAGTGGCAATGGTGACAAATTTCACTTCCAAGCATCGTATCGGATACTTGGGTGTCGTTCTGCTCATGTCGTTTCCCACTTTAGGTAGCACTTCTACGCGACTCACGTAAAGTCGGTCTTCTTGGGTTTTGGTTTTGTAATCGGCATCAACTGCATCCATGAAATGGAAAGCGGGACTGCTGAGATTCAGTCTGGGGCGGACATCTACTGCGTTCAGCAAATACTTCTCTTGCAGCCACATGTCTAAATGCAAGCGATCCATTAGTTCCAAACTCTGCCCATCATTGATTTTGTTCCGTGGGCCGTTAAATCCCACAATGTAGTTAGGTTCTTTATCCGTAATCAAATCGGTGTCATTGAATTTTCCTACCGTGTCAGGTTTCCATACCACGCAAGCATCTACATAGGTGTTCTTGGTTTCTTTTCTGTATGTCAAGAGATTTCCAGGTATGCTCAGTAAGGGTAAGTATCCATGCTGCTATTGATCAGTTTGTTATTCAAATACAAATCCACTTCGTTGAACAAATCCACTTCGTTGAATGCATGAACA
Source organism: Megalonaias nervosa (assembly GCA_016617855.1). NCBI lineage: Eukaryota > Metazoa > Mollusca > Bivalvia > Unionida > Unionidae > Megalonaias > Megalonaias nervosa. Next base: position 51,210 of record JAECUM010025945.1, on the reverse strand, counting down.
TTTTGACGAGATCTACTGGCTCATTGTCTATAGAATTTCCAGTCAGATCGAGAACTTTGTCTTTCAAGTACAAGTAACTGCTATCCAGATCGATATAATCTTCGGGCTGTCCTTTGATTTCAAACTCGATGGGAGCTGAATCCGTCAAATAGGAGACGGGATGAAATTCTACCCATTGGGATTCATGCATCGTCATCATGGTGGGTGGCATGGCAAACAGATCCAGTTCCGACTTGGAACATGCGCAAGACTCTCGGTGCATCATTTTTTCCTCTCTCTCTCTGTTGTTTAATAATCAAAAATGTCTAATTCTCGGACGGTTATTCATTTCTTGGTCTTTCTAGCTCTGGGGGTGTGAAGGCCTCTGGAGGGGTGTCTTCGTCATCGTCTTTTTCTGCCTTGTCCTTGCAGGGAAGCAGAAATGCCTGACTCGGCAGCGTCCAGGGCATTTATAGGAGTTTCTCGTCGACCCAAAATGTCTTTGCCCGCTTGAAGCAAGACACTTTTGCCTGCTCTCAAGAAGGCTTCTTTAGGATTTTGTTTGTCGATGATGACATTTGAAGAAATTCTTTGCCTTGCGTCAAAGCGGCATCTTTCAAGGCGTTCAGTCCTCGTGGCACCATCGGTTTCAAAACGGGGAAAACCGAACGAATCCGATTTCAGCATATCTAATAAACCATGTCCTCGCTGTCGAGCGACTCCTCGGTACAAAGGATACATGACCTACAAGTCGTTAGAGAATCGTTTTCGAAAATGGAATTTAACCGTGACTTTCCCTTTGGTGAATGGAATATTTTGTCCCAGATCTCCTTTTACAGTAATGTTGACAGTGTCGAAATACGACTTACTGACGGGCAAATAGTGAGGATGTACAAATTCGTGGTGAACGTGATAGGTGTTTCCACCTTCCTCGTCAGCGGCCTTGGCAGAATCCACTTTAAAAGGAATGACACGCAGTAACTGTACGGAGGTGTGTCACACAACGTTGTACTCCACCACATCGGAGTACACACAAATCAAATTCAGTCCTTGGTTCAGTTCTGCAGGGATTCGAAAATACTGCGCAAAATGCATGGTGCTGATAATGAACGGTACGGGTCCACCCTGTAGCATCTTGACGTCCCCAACCAAAATGTAAAACAATTCAGAACAATATTGAATGACCAATGTTTTCTCATCTGAAAATTTCATCAGCAGACGACAAGCCACTTTATGGTACTCGAGGGTGAAACTTTTTCTGGCTCTGTCCAAGGCCTTGCCAAACAGTGCATTGAACCTGGTAGCAATCGTGTTTACCAGATGTTGACCGCTAAAATAACAGCCTGTCGAAATTTTCAACATATAGATGTACCGTGGAGTATGGTAGGGGACACTTTTTCTTTCGTACTGGCATTTACATTTTCGTTTTTAACCAAGTAGTCTTGCACTTGGACGTCCAGTACTTCGACTTTGAAAGTGTTTTGGTTTTGAGTGACGTTTTTGATTTGTGTAGAGTGAATGATTTCGACCAAAGCTACTTCCCAATGGGCTTCGTGATCCAATTGAATGGCTTGAGGTAATTTCTCCGCGAAACAGCATAATGTGTTTTGGGGAAACACACCCATGGAACTGTCACTGGGTAACGTTAAGTAAAATTGGTTTTTCATAATTCCAGAGTTCTGCTGTCCTAGGGGTCACTGGAGGTCAGAGGAGTGTCTAAAAGAGGATTGTTGTTGTTTAGGTGGTGACTATTGGGAGGGTGACTGACGTTGGGTGCAAGACTCCCGTTGTTACCGTAGAGTATTTTAGGGAAGGACTGGGAAGAAGGTAACCGATGCAACTGTTCAGTAAAATGGTCCACAATTGTTTGTCTCCTTGTTACAAACTCAAATTGGCAATGGCAGCACCGATCACACAATACACCACAAAGATTCGACAGAAAAAGATGATTTGCTTTTTAGGTACACGTTCTCCACACCACACCCACAAGGGTTGCTTTTGTAGATCTTGCACAGAAGAACTCGGTGAAAGAGTGGTCAGTTCTGTGGTGGTTGAGGCTGTGTTGAAGGGCATGATGGTCACATCTTTTTATAGTCGATGATATGCGAAGCGTCGATCCAAGAATCAAAACTGGGAGGATATCCTTTACAACGTACTTTGAGTTGTTTGACATGTCGTTTTCCCACTTTACGGCTTCTTCGATTGAGAATGCTTTCGATATCGTACACTTCGTTTTCTGATTTGGTCACGCGTTGTAACTCGGGTAAGTAAAACGTTCCTTTTAACACTTCCCCATTCATGTCTTCCAATTTATAGATGGTAAGATGACCGCCTCACACTCGTCCAGTGACATGAAACAATTCGGTGGTACAGTTGGGTAGGTAACCATTGTCGAAAGTGCCTTTGGTTTTCCCAATGCGTACACAACCTCCAGTCCTCAACGCTTCACCTTTCTTGGGGACGGTCACAGTTGGGGACGTACCAAACAGACGCTCAAAGACAGTCACTTCGTTTTCGGGCGTCACTTCTTGGGGGTCACATCCGATGCTCCGATGGTAAGATTCGTTGTACGCTTGGACCAGGTGCGGTAAGACGTCGATGTACTTGAAAGTGTGTTGATGCGTAAAATATTTCCACATGCGTTCTTTCAAGGTGCGTTAAAAACGTTCCACGACACTGGCTTTGGTTTTTGGATTCTCGGTGGTGAAAGAATGAATGTCTCGTTTCTTTAATTCTTTTTGGAAAGCTTGATTCAGAAATTCGGTGCCTTTGTCAGTTTGTCATCGAAGAGGATGACGAGCACTTTGTTTCAACACCAGTTTTAGGGCTAGCACTAACTCAGTGCTCCATTTGGAAGTCAATGGCACGACCCAGGCAAATTTGGAAAAGTCGTCGACGACACAGAGCAAATATTTATAGCCATGATTGTAGGTGGCCAAATGAGAGACGTCGGCTAAATCGGCTTTTCATTGATAATCGATGCCCTCCACTCGGGTACGACTTCTGGAAAATTTTCGTCGAATGGGTTTGTTTAAGGTGTACGTGTCTTGTTCCTGTAACCATAGTTACACTTGAGATAAACGGACACTTTTAAGTCGGGTTTTGGTAGCGCGATACAATTTCTGAACTCCGTAGGAACCCGCAGGATGGGATGGATCGTAGTAAATGCTGGCTAACACATTCTCCATTAGGACTTTTTTTTAATAAGTCACCCACTCTTCACGGATGCTACTCGTTTTTTCGTGTAGTATTTTCTTGGATTGTAATGCTTTGTGTGTCCGACGAGCAATAGGTGTCGAGGAGGAGGAGGATGTCTGAACAGGAGTAATCGGTTCTTGTTTCACTTCTGTCTTCACCTTAATTTTCTCTTCTGAGGAAGAAGGGGTTGCCATCATCGTTTTAATCCAACCAGTTCTGGATGCTGGTGGTGGCGTTAACTTGCGTACTTTTTCTGGTGGAGTTGGAAACTCTTCTTCTCTCTTTTCTGTCTTGGTCACTGGTGGCAGTGGTAGTGGTAGTGGCGGTGATGAACTTTTCATCAGGGTCTTAAAATCTTTCAGAGTCGGTGGAGCTGTTTCGTATAAAGCTTTCTGGTGAAAGAGTTAAAGTCGCTGCAACACTTCACCGTACCGTTGCGATTTTTCCGTTTCTGACAAATCGATGATCCATCAACGATTGCAATTCGTGTTGTAAATGGGGCATCTTGGTCAAAATGAGAATTGGGAGGTAAATGAGGGGTCCGTTGCTCTTGCCAACGATGGAATTCCATCCATCGCTTTCAAGACACTAAAGCCAGTTTAGGTCCTTTCATCAGATTCCAAAGGTCACGTCTGAGATCTTTTGACTCCGGAGACCACCTTTTATCTTTGAGCCATTTGTGAAGCAGTAGCTCCCACGAGTCCTGTAATCAAGGGTGCCAATGTGGCTTTGAGTATGGGTGCTTACAAAAGGTGCACAAATCCTCCGCTTTGTATCAACATCTTTTTCTTTGACGGATGGGTATTTTCTTCCGGACCATTTGGCGAAGAACGTGTTGGTGCCTCGCTTAGCATTCATTCTGATGTTGAGACAAAGGTTCAGACAACATTCGCACATGGTATCGATGACGTCTTTGGAGGCGGTCTGAATGATTTCTTTTCGCATTGGTGGAGGGGCTTTGGACAGGACGGACAATACGTCCCAATGTTTGGCTAAACAAGGTGGCAGTCCTTTCCTTTTCTTTCCTTCGGGGATAGAAGAGGGATGGTTTCTGAGGGGGGTGACATCTTTGTTGGCTCCGGGGCAAACACAAATTAATACACTGACGTCGATGACTTGGCACACGCCCTTTTATCTTCGTTTTGGGGGTAGGTCAAAGGGTGTGTGTAACCAGTCTTTTTGACGAACTCTTTGACTATCGTTTCGTCCAAAATGTGAAGACTTTTTTTATATCGCCAAATAATCCTCCCCTTTGGTTGCTTCTCTTTTTCTTTAGACGAGTGTGTCTTTTTCGGGGTAGACGTCGATGCTTGACTAAGCGTTTTTACGGAAGACGGGACAAACAACGAGACTGTCCTTTTCTTTTTCCTTTTCCTTTTTGGACAGGAGAACGGTGATGGTGGTGTGCATTTCTTTTAGGGGACATCTTTGGCGTTCAGAAGCACAAAAAACACTGATACCCATCGTTTGCCTCAGGGTCTTCTTTATAGTGGAATGCGTCGCCACTGATTGTCTTTACGTCGTATGAACTTGACAGGCATCACGCGTCGTGGAGGGGTTCGCAATGGACTAAATCGGGACAGTTCTTTCTTGGACAAATCCAGTAAAATCTGTAACATGCCCGATCTCTCTTGGACTTTGATTTTGGGGGCAAGTACTTTGTGAGCAGCTGTCTCAGCGACTAAAGAGGTGGAGGAGGATGTCACCGCTGGAGGAGACGTTCTTGGAGACACGGGATTCCATAGTTTCATCAAATTAGGAAGAACGGGTGTCAAATTGGGTTTGGCTGGCATCACCAGCAACGGAGAAGTGGAAGAACCTGAGGCAACTGGAGATGCGGTCACCGTCGCTTCAGGTCGTGGTTTGGGGATGTAAGGTTGCAACCTGGCCCAAGTGCCTCTCTTGCGGGTAGAAGCAGTTTTCTGAGGTCTTTTCTGTGGGCTTTTCTTTTTCTGGGGACTTTTCTTTCTCTTAGGCTGTGACCTGGTCTTGACATTACTGCTCTTTTTCTTCTGGGTACGTTTGGGTCCGGGAGTGACTTTTTTCTTGGGGATGACTTTGGGGGCATTAGGATCCCATTTTAAGAGGGAGCGAATGATGACACTTCCTAGAGAACCGCTACCTCCTTGTTTCAAAATGATTTGCTTTTTGGTTTGAGTGTCGATGCGGGAATCTGCCAATTGCGTCAAGGCTACTTTGTTTCTGTCAAAAAAGCGTTTGGTTTGATGTGGAATGTGAATGATATCTTGCAGTGATTGACGTGCTGTCACCGTAAACCATCGTATGTCTTCTCTGACACTGGCTTCTAAGACACGAGCACGTATTTATGGAATTTTTTCGAGACTGATGCCGTACAAGGCACGAATCAATTTGACGGGAAGATGTGACTGAAGGGACGTCATGTTAACGATGTGTGAGACAAACCAAAAGTGTCCAAGGTTTTTATAAAATTTTTTGTTAAGTCGACGGGGACGTGTACACGGCAGGCCCTCCGTCTTGGCACTAGTAGTGAAACAGATGGGTACGAAATCGCAAATAATCGGGGGACGTGGGTTCTAAATCTACGAGTAAATAGGCGTGAGGGTTTGAGTGGCATCATTGTACGCATGTGTCAGCCAAGGTGTTCCTAACTGTTTGTCTAACTCTTGCACTTGCGATTTATTTCTAGGGCTTTTAAACAAGACCACATAATGGGCATTGAGACTGATGGTGCAATGGGCTTTACTTTGTTGAAACAAATTTTGGGTGATGTAAATGACACTGGCATTATGCTTTTTGCGCGTAAACCACAGTTTAATTTCTTCTTCGTCTTCTCCTAACATGTCGTCGAAGATGACCAGATGTGTTTGACTGGGGTCAGACACGATCCCGTCGTCTTCGCCAGGAATGCCTTCCACAAACACGATGGAATCGCCTTGAATTTCTCGCAGGTGGATGTACGCCGATTGCCACTCCTTGTAACACCACAAGATACGTTGAGGTGGACGATCGATCAAATGATGTTTATGTTCGATCAAACGTCTGACAAATCCGGTTTTGCCTGAGCCGCTCGGACCAGCAATTAACATGTTAAAGGGATGGCAAATATACAAGGCCTCCCAACTGGCACGATCTTAGTTTTCGTCGATGACTGTGAAAGTGGTGGAAGAGGGAGAGACACCAGAGGTAGCCATAGTGCAGGGAATGTCACTTTTGAAACGAAGGCAAACAAGACAAGAGTTTTTATACCTTTTTCAGGACACGTTTATTTAAAAGAAAACATTTTTGAAATGGAACACCAAAGACAAAAATACATAAAAGCCAAATAGTTAAGTACATCGATAAAAATACACATCAAAACGATCAAAATAGAATATAAACAAGTCACTGTACAACAGTTTTAGTAACGAAGATGTCCTAGAGACAGTATGTAATGTTCTTAGAGGTCGATACTTGGCACAGTCACATGGGGTGCCTCCCGGAATGTACAGATCGTACAGAGCCCACAAGGAATCGGCTGATAAACGAAATCCCAGAAAGCAAGTCACTAAGACACACACCACACGACGACCCAAATTCATTTGATACAGTGTTCGTAAAAAGCGTTGGTAATCCATCACAGTTCGAATACTGTAATTGACTTCCTTCTATGGAATCTGTTGTATCAGGAGTAATAAAGGTTGTGGCATGGTAGCCAGTTTTTTTAAACCTCTTTTTGTCGGAGGTAATAAATGTACTTTTTGAGCAGAAGCGGTTTTATGTTAGTACCGTACCAAAATTGTTTAGTCACTGACTCACACACAACACGCCGCACAGACGTTTCCTCTTGAACCAAGATTTGTTCGTGTAAAAGATTTTGCTAATCTTCTAACTTCTCCGTTGGAATGGTCACCTTGTCAGTAGAATGTGTGGCATCCAAAACTTTATGAATCTCACGTGATTCACCAATGTCTGACCAACGGAACACTTTGAAATGAATCAGTCCTCTTACACCATTCAGGTACCAGTGGTTCCAACATTTTTGACGTAACAGATGCAATTGTTCTTTGCGTTTCACTTGTATTTTGACAAACTCTTAGTAAATGCGTTCTCTCAACTCCACAGGCAAACCACATATGTTCTCTTGTAATGTATCTATCCAGAGATTACTGAGGTCGTCCCACTAAAGGTAGGTAGTGACAGTGCGGAGACCATCGAGCATGTTCCAGGTAAGCTTTATCTTTTTGTTCCCAATGGTGAAGTGACACACTGCAACTGAAGCACTTGACTTTATCCCCTTCGCAAACGCACAGGGAACGAATATTCTTCTTTCACAGGTTCATTTGGATGAGGGTACGGTGAAATCCGCAGTAGTTTGCTCAGTTCAGAGGATGACAGTGACAAAGAAAACCAGTAAAGTTATAAGGTGTACGATAACAAGCATCCATCCGGTTTGACACGCACAACTTCACTTTCCATGGTAGGTATTGTAGTGGTAGTAGTCATAGCAAAGTTCCCATAGCGTTCGGCATCCCTGCCATCGCAAGGCACAGCATTGCACTCCACAACAGAATCACGTGAATGGTGTTGTCTGATTAAAAGTATTCATCTTTCTTGCTTGGTGTTTGTAGTCACAATGAACTATCGGTCTTGGACGTTTCCCATTTTATACTAGTCGTAATGAAGCCTCGAGCTTGTAAATCTTTCCATTTTTATGTTTAGTTTTGGAAGTCTTCCTTTTTTTTTTCTTCCTGAACAACGGTACTACCTTCTCTAAAGTCTCGTCATAAATGTGCCGTTCTGTGATGGGTGGAAAGGCCATGAAGGTACGGAGACCATCGAGTATGTTCTAGATTAATTGAATCGTTATATATACATCGATCCATACGCAACCTCAGATCACAAATGAAACACCGTACTTCGTATCCCAATCCAGTTTCAGGCCCAAAGTACACAAATCCTGTTCTAACTTAAACATTCGAAGTATGTAATCCTTCATTATCCGTAGGCTATTTTTTTTACACGTTTCCAATCTACTGGTACAATTACAATCGTCAGGCAAGAAGACAGTAAAATTGTATTGCTTTTGAACTTGGAGTTCTCAGTAGGTCCCTCGATCGATTCTTGCTTTGTCGAAGTCATCCCTCTTCTTCGTGGCTATCGTCTTGGAACCATTTTTTTTTATACCAGTGTGTCTGTACGGCAAAGTGAAGTCATTGGGGAGTCTCACTCACTTCTGGTACACGATTTGATACACTTTTTCTAAATGCCAACTGACGATTTGGTGTGTGGCTACATGTACAATCTTCTGCGGTTGGTAGGTGGTCACTTTAAAATCTTGATCTTCTCCAGACTGCAAGGCTTCTTTCAACACGCCAAAGTTCACCACTTGGCTGGTGCGATAATTGAGAGTCAATCTTTTCACTTTACACTCATTGTGCACTACTCCTTGGGGGTCCCGGTATTCATAGCCGTAATTTTTGGGACCCCCGGCTAGCAAAACTTAGAATCTTGTCGTCGGGGTGCTCGTCCGTCCAGGCTCCTAAACGGTCTCCTTCGATGTCAGGGTAAAAATACAAAACACGACCTCCTAACAGTTCTACTGCTTCGTACAATTTTTAGCGAGCATGGGCTGTCACGTAAGCCGCAATGATGACATTTCCAAATTCGTCAGATTCTACAAAGTCCATTTCTTCTTTGTAATTTGACCAGGATCAAGTCCTCACGAAGGACGTCCACGTGTTTCATGTATTTGGTTTTGTCGTTAATCATCTGGAAGTAGCGGGAAGGATTGGACAAATACTCCGTCTTGGTTAAACACGGTCGTTGTGCCATTTTGCCCCACAAACAATTTAACATCACTCTGGCAAACGATCACCTTCCTTCGTTTTTCTCCACGTGGTCTAAAGTGATGCCTTCCTGCTCCCAGTATTTCTCTTCGAATTTCGTTCGGTCTTTGGGAGTCTTGCACCAGAAAGGATAGCCGCTGACTTCTTGTTTCAGTTTCAAAAAGGCATCCACGTAGTCTGCGAAAATGCCTTTCTGAGTCTTGTCACCCCTGTGGTATTTTTCTGTCTTGGGAAAGTGGTAAATTTCGTATACTTCTAAAAATTGGTATCCCAGGTCCAGAGCTTTAAACAATTCCATGCTGACCCACGTTCCCGTCAAGGCCCGTTCTTCCTGGGTGTGCTGAAAAGGTTGGTCTTGATTGCATGTTTCGGCACAAGTACGGCACAAGGGAAACATCAGTTTTCCTTGGCAATGGTGAGGTAAAACGGGATGGTACAAGTCTGTGGGAGGCAAGACTTTACATTTAGTCAATCCTTCGTATTGTCGAATGTTGTCCAGGTCGATGTGTTCTGTCAGAAATTGTCGGTACCCTGAGGAAAAGTGACAATATTTGCACATGTAAGGATACAGCGAACACACGTCCAAGTATCTGATTTCTTATCCTTTCTCCTCGTCGGCGTGGTACAGCAAACGGGTGGCATTCGTTCGTCTTCCGTACAAGCTTTGCCGAGGGTTCAGAGGGTCCACCAACCTGTAACTTTCCACGATGTGTTTAAGCTCAGGATCAGTTTTCAATCGTTGATCGTACTCGTGTTCCCACATTTCCACCACTTGGTATCCTTGCTGTTCTAACTTCAAGCGTCGCTGACAAGTGACCTCGTATAAGTCTTCCATGGTACGTTGTAAAAACTGATTTTTAGTGTCACCATGAGGGTATCAGATGGGACGTCCTTGAAATAACCAACCGTTAAACTCGTATACGATCTTGGGGTTTTCTAAGTACCAACCATACACCAAATACGTTCCGATGGTCTTTTCGCCTCCTCCGTTTCGGGCGTGTTGGATTCGTTTGTCTTCCTTGTGCACAAGTAATGTAGCAAGTGTAGGGCTTTGATAGAGTATTGACGTTTGACAAAGTTCGTCGTTTGAGGGCAGATGACAGCCAAGGTCTTCTCGGGCATGAATCGTTTGCGGTACACGAAGGAACAAGCTTTCGCGATAGTGCAGGCTTCTTTCAAAGGGTCGATCACTCCGTGCTCCATGAACAGGTGGAACGGCGTGTTGATTGGCTTCGGTATTGAAAAAGTGCGGAAAATAACCTTTGACAATTTCTGTCATTCCAAACGTTTTAGGCATTCGGCTCAATAGCATGGCCAAGTAACTAATCGAATCTTTAAATTGCACTTGTCCCACTTGCATGGAAATGATTTTGGCTCCGTTCAGAGTGACTTTAGGACGTTCGGTACTTTGTTCGGTATAGTATTTGAGAAGAAATTGCCCATCGTATCCCGAGAAATTGTGAGCCATCACCGTGGCATAGCGATGACAATCTCCGTAACTTTCGATGTTCTCTTGGCTCCACGTCTCGTCGATGGGGTCTAAGATTCAATCATGCGAAATCGGCCAACGTGTTAGGTCCTTGAAAGATTTTTTCACGTCCTCCAGGAATCTTGTTGCAGTGAAGACAATGACTAAAGATAGGTTCTTGGATACACTTCTCGCACGCTCGATGAGCCACGCAGAAATTAGGAATGTGAATGCCAGTCTCTTGCGCGCATTCGAAGTCGAAAAATATGAAATTCCCTTTCTTCTGGTCATCTTCCTCCTCTTCATGTTTGGAATAGTATTTTTGAATGTAGCGTTCGTGTTCCACGTCCACGATTTGGTGACAGATGTGACATCGTTTCTTTCCTCGACATACGTGTACCTTGGCACCATTGGTACGTATGACTTGTCCACAAGCAGAACATTTCAGGAGTTGACAAGCCTTTTTCTGCTGTGAACCTTGTGTCTTTAGATGTCGTTGGTAACAGGCTGGGCTGACAAACGTGCGCTGACAAGCAGGGCGGTGCACACGTGGTTGTCCTTCGTCAAGACAGGGTTTAGAGGCCAAACATCCCGAACATTTCGATCCACAATACAGCGTTGCACACGATTGTTATAGCCATAGTCACATTTCTCACAATAATAACTGTATCCCAGGAATCCGGTGATACTGGTAATGGTATCGAAATGTTCATCGTGATGATAGACGTAAATGTATTTTCGTCTTTGAAATTTTTGCCTCGAAACAACGGAGGCCCGCGCACTTCTTGAGGGTGTACTTTCAACGTGTACCGTGGAGCTAAGACGTCTTGCAATTTTTGCATTTCAGGAATGCCACAGGGTGTGTCTTTTGATAGCCCTGCTTGCTGTAACAGGAGTTCTGCTTGTCTTCGTTGTTTGGCTTGGATCGATTTTCGAATAATTTGCCAGGCTCTTTTCCATTCTACCGTGTCGTTCTTGTCGGCATACGTTCGCCCACCACGATGGCCCTAGCTAAACACATCTGGTCTTTGCGGGTAGTTAATTTGGACGAGGCCGTGTTTGGTGCTACGAAGGTCGTCCACCAATAATACCTTTCTGCGTCCAGTCTCTTTGGGAAGAGAAAAGTGAGCCACGTGCAGTGTCGTTTTTCGTTGATGTGAAACTTGTTGTTGGACTACTGCCCGTGTTGTATCTTGTCGATGACTTTAGAAGGTGTGAAGTCTATGGTCTGCTAAACTTGATCCAAACGGGGAACTTCAGACTGTTGTGATAAATGGAAATTGTCAAGCGATCGTCTTCTTTGACTTCTCATTGTCGTTTCAGTGTGGTTAACAAAGAATCCTATACATTGGTGATGAACTCTTCTGCTTTCTCGAGCGTTACGTCGGACTTGAAATCTTTAAACTTCACCGTGTATGTGTAGGCCGCGGTTCTAAATTTTCTAGAGGAGCGTTTGTCCGTCTCTCGAATGTGGTAGTACTTTACAGGGGTTACTGGTGGTGGATCTTGGTTTGACGAAGAATCTCTGGGTCTGGATTCTGGTTCACTCATGTCATCTTCGAAATCGCTGGCATGGATTTAAGCCAAGACTTTAGGTACTGTGCGAGGTGATAGGTCATGTTTCTGCCTCTTACTTTCTTCTCCTTTCTTCACGAAATGATGCGATCGTTTCATCTTAAGTGCAAAAAGTCAAATGACTACATTTTAAATGCCATGGTCCCCCATATATCATTGTTAAGGTCAGTGTCTTCCCTATATAAAGGGTCAGTGTCTTCTCTCAAAGTATTCATTTCAAGCTCAATCCGACCAGAAAGATGGAAGAGCCAACACAGATCGAACTTCTGATCAGAACTTTGCGAGGTGTCATACGAAGGTTTTCTTCAGAGAAGCCGACGGACTACTCCACCTCCTTTCGAGATAAAAGACAAGATACTTGCTATATCCGTCAGAAGAAAGGGCATTGGTCGCCTGAATGCCCACAACGTCAAGAAAATAAGACAAGCGTCAAAAGAGACAAAAGTCAAGATACCTGTTATCATTGTCAAGAGAAAGGACATTGATCTTCAGACTGCCCTAAGAAACAACAGGAACAGAAGGAAGAGGGGTTACGAACAGAAAGAAGAGGTACCCTCCGAAAAGGAAGAACCCAGACTCATCCATAAAGAGAAGAAAGAGAAGAAAAGAAGACGAGAAGAAAGTGAGGAGGAAGAGGAAAACCTGTGACAGTGAAGAAATTCAAAGAAAGGAGAGAGTGAAAAGACAAAGAAGCCTATGAACTTTTTACAGTGATGTGTTATGAATTGGATTGCTCATTTATACCAGAGAATATACCAGAAAGAAAAACGTAAGTGACTCTTGGTTTTGATTTTTTAGATTAAGGACCTACACTCACGCATTCACACACGTCCATCATGGGGAAAAAGGGATTTTGAGTTTTAATTGATTTTGGCAAATGAATACTATCTCTTTTCGAGAGAGGTGAGTGGCCCTGAAAAGGACCGTTGTGTGTGTTTTTTATAAAAAAAAAAAAAAAAAAAGAAAAAAAAAGTAATGAGCTTTAACTTCCTTATCCCTTCGCCACGGCCAGGGCCTACCTCTGGACCTGCTCCTGTCGATGATTTGGTAGAGATCATTAGGGTTGGTATCTCAGGCGTAGTAGGTGTGTGGACAAGGTTGGACTGTTTGGCTCGGGAAGGTCCTTTTCTCTTGGGTCGTATCTGATATATTTGTTTCAGTCTCCTTAACTCTGCAAAATGTCTAAGAGTACCGTCATCGTTTGAATTTCACCGTCTTCCTTCTCTCCTAGACCTTGTTTCTTCTCCGCTTCTTCTTCTTCCTGTCGTTTTCTTCTTGCCTCTTCTTCTCACTGTTTCCATTGAATGAGAAAAGCTTGTTCTGCTTCTCTCTGCTGTTGGCAAATATTCTCCAATTCTTCTTTCTGTCTCTGTTTATAATCATCGATGTATGGTAAGGAAGGAGAAGGTGGCGAAGGTGCTGGTAACGGAACAAATTCTTGTGATGAAGAGAGAAAATCCACTAAATCCTAATTAAAATCGTTCTCTTCTGGAAGTAGGTTTGTGTTTGCTTTGGTAGCCACTGCTATGCCATCACTTTTCGTAGCCACGTCCGGCGCAGCCCAGTTCATCGTCTTAGTTTCCTTCATGTTCTGACTGTCGCATTGATTCACTGCGCACAGACGCTAAAGCACCTATATAGGAAATGTGACGTCACAGGAAGCTCTCTTCGGATTGGAAGACAGACTCCGCACTCGGGCTGAATTTTGTAACGCGTGTTAGGATTGGTGAAAGAACTCAATCTGTTTCGATCCCCTCTTCCACTATAAATAACCGCGGTTCACCTCATTCCCTTCACCTGTTCTCGTCACAATATGTGGACTAAAGTAGAATCGTCTACCCTTCTATCGTCGATGCTATTCAACCCAGACTATCTTATGTATGTCAAATCATCATGGGCTATCACCCAAATGACTAATACAGCCCTTTGGAAACAAAGAATCTATGTGGAGAGGCAAGGCTGTCTGAAGAAAGACTTAATCTACGGTCCAGAGGTCAGACGAAGTTTGTGGAAGAGAAGAAGATCCGTGCGATGCCGTCTATGTTAACTGAATGATGTTAACAACAAAAAAAGGCACTTTTCAGGGCCACTCCATTGCCTCGGAAAGATATCTGTTCTCTCTCTCTTGCCATATTTGTGCATTTGTTTGTTTGTTTGTCTATGTCTATCCCTCTCTCTCTCTCTCTCTCTCTCTCTCTCTATATATATATATATATATATATATATATATATATATATATATATATATGTGTGTGTGTGTGTGTGTGTGTGTGTGTGTGTGTGTGTGTGTGTGTGTGTGTGTCTGTTTTTCCCTAGAGTAACGAGTATTCAAGTCAGCCCCCTTGCCACACTGTTCCGCCCGACTGAGGTCAGTCACTTGCAACATTGTTGCCAGTGTCCAGTGTCCCTATACAGGCCCAATATTCCATGTTAATGTCCCATTGTCCCTATAGTGCCAGCCCTGTATTTCCATGTTAAAATCCCATTGTCCCCCAAGTACATCCTTACTTTTTAACATGGAAGTCCCATTGTTCCTATACTGGCCCCTATCATTACTGTTGTGACGCCCGCTGCAAAACTGAACAGGTCGCCGTAATGTTATATGTAATATCATAATGGTTGCTATAATGCTCGCAGTTTGACGCTTTGTCGCTTCCTCTGACGAAAGTAACGCCAGCTTTGATGCTCACAATACCCGTTGTTATCCCCACCAAATGTGACGTCCGCAGAGAGGCCTGTAACGTCCACAGTAAATGTGCCACACTCTAGTCACCAGCTTAGACGAATGTAATGGACGCCTGCTGAAACCCCTGCTATGACGCGCGTCCTGCCCACTGCCACAGCCGTCGACTTAAACTCGTTAGATTTCTTATGAAAATTATACCCATAGGTTTCAAGGCTTAGCATGGTGAAGTTGTTTGCATTTCCATCCTGCAGAATGGAGAGAATTTGGCATGCTCCTATGTCACTTTCACTTACTGTGGCTGACATTTCTTTGGATATTGTACTTGTGGAAACTGTACATGATCTAAGCACACAGCTAACCAAAATGGTTGATACCATGTGGTCGAAAATTCACCCTGATTTAGTCTGATGTACAATATCTTCAGCAGTTATTAAAATACGGAAAATGAGTTTTGCCAGACTAAACTATACCAGCTTCTGAATATGCAATGAATGAATTACAAAATAAATAAAAAGCAAAACAACTTTTGGGCATTTTTTTTTACAATTTACCTCTGATGTCCAGGAAGTGAAAATGACCAATAGGCGCAAGCAGGTTTTTGCATATCTGATGCAAGACCAACCTGTATATTCTACAACCCAAATTACGCCCATCAAACATACACCAAAAATGGGAATTAAAAGTTTATTTTAAATAACACCCAAGATTTACAAGATCTTTTTAAAATAGTCAGGATGACCAGTGAGGAAAACCGGGGAAATTCTTTCTCTTTAAAAGTCTAATGCATATATATATGGAAGATTCACAACTGACATGTAAACCCAACGGACTTAACCACTAGACTACTGCGAGTTCGATGGATATCTTTTAAACTTAATACATAAAGAAATACCTGCTAAGATACATAAATAACTTTATCTGCGGACTAGAGATAATTTATAATTGTCTCCGTACTTGAAAACTGCTGAAATAAAATATATAAACGGTGTTATTCATAAAAAGAAAATAATATCTGAGCCATACTTCCGCTATGTATATTTGTATTCAGTCAGCTAAGTGCGTGTGGTGACGTGAGCCGTGTGTTATATTTACACGTCACCAGGAATGTTATTTACAGAAAAATCAATAACCTTATTTATTCATCACTAATATGTAATTTTGTATCATTCACCAAAAAACATAAAAAATGTTAGTTGCTGACATGTAACTATCCACCTGACCACCTCTTCCACAGTACAAGCATAATTTGTATTTAGTCGGCGATGCGTGTGTTTTGTAATGTGAGCTGTGTGTTATTTATGGCTGTCACCAATCATATGACTGGTTATTCTAAGTTGCGGCCAGATTAGCCTTTTCCGATATTATTGTTTGTTAAGAAAAAATACCTTACATTTATATACTTACTGACTTATGAAGTGTAATTAAATTGTTGTAGTAGTATAATAATGGATGATTCTGCTTTTACTATGGACCCTCGTACGGCTAAATTAGCTCGACAGCGACTTAATACAATTAAGAAATATATTCCAGGAAGTGATTCTGTCAAACAGAAACTACAACAACGTTAGGAAGCTCATGTGGAATTTACGGAGTGTATAGAGCAGTTAAATGAACCAATTGTCGAACCAACCGAAAAAAATCTTACAGCAACTGAGGCAACACAAAATATTCTTGAGACATTACCTGTTGATATTGCTGGCCGTCTTCCATTCCCTCTACCACCCCAAGTTCATCCCCCCCCCCCCGAAATTCAACCTCCTTCACCATCCGAAGTTCAACTACCACCAGAATCAAAAGCTCAAACTAACAATATATAAATTTACTAAGAAGGGTATTGCCGCTATCAGGGATCCAGACCAAATACTTGATATTGCTGCGTTTGGATATAGATGTAGAAAAGAATATGTAAAATCCGGATATATTTACAGCCTAAAATCCGCCGACTGGGTCAAAGATGTATATCGCGTCGCTACTAATCTTCAGCAAGTCAGAACGGACGACAAAAATAATTTTGAAATCTTAAAGAAGCAGTAGATGAATATATTGCAAGAGTAGAATTAGAAAGGGAAACAAAACAGGAAGAAAAGATGCGTCAAACTGACAAAAAAAAAAAATAGAGAAGAAACTAGAAAATCAGGAGCACAAACTAGATCTGAAAAAACGGGAAAGAAGACGTTGCGTCGTCAGATGAACCCCAGCAGCACGCCGGAACCACAACCAAATCCGCACGACGAACAACCTGAAGAAGCAACTGGAAGTGGCCTTACCGCTCGCGATCGACGTCGTTAAAAACAGACCTCGCCGGTGATTCAAGATAAATTTTGTCAAAATAACATCCTCGCTGATGTTGATCGACTGGAAATTCTGACTGGTGGAAGACCAGCCGGCAACAATTCCCACTAAATCATCAATGAAGCAGCTTCCATTTGTCAGCGTTTATTTACCGGTGGCGTCATTGACAGTAGCGTCTATCGGGCACTGATCGGTGAAATTAGAAACGATTACTACAGTGAGTGATCAATTAGTCGGCGATAACAAAATAACATGATTATACACAATGCCCAACGTGGACCTGAAAACATCAGGGTGATAAATTCACGATTACCGGTTTATAGAGCAATCTACGGAGATGGACTCGGGGATGTTATTCAAGGTTTATTTAGAAATATAGCCCCAAAAGCTATCCAGATTGCAAAACAATTAGGTATGAAAGCCATCGATGTTGTTCGTGATAAGAGTATTGATACTGTTGATGATTTTGCTGGTAAAGCTTTCTCGGCGCTCAAAAACAGACTCGCACGATTAGTACGACGAAAACCACAACGGAATATGAAGCATTCCAATGCAATCATTCCAATTAAACTACCCAGCACCGAAGTGATGACAGCAAGTGTTAGTAAAATAATAAATCAAGCAACAAATGAGCGGTTGAATGAATTAACTGTAGGCCATCTCTGGCAAAACAAACCTCAGCAGAGGTGGAAAAAAATCTAACCGTCGCTGTCGCCGCTGATACAGTACTTATTAGAATATCGTTTTAGACAACAACGAATATAATAAAATGTTCAAGCGAGTATCTGATTCCGCATTCGACATGGATGCACTAGTACTCCGGGTACAGCAGGAACATTTTCATGGCAGATCGCATCACAGCAAGAAATTTCAGTACCACGACATATATTCGTGGTATTTCAGCGTTCCACCAGGTAAAACGATCAGACAGTGAACCCAAAGGTGTTTGATAGATTAGCAGTGCCTACGATTTCATTAAGAATAAATGGACATCAGGAACCGTCCGAAGACATAATACTGAGTTTTGAACAAAACAACGTAGCGAGGGCGTGTCATAGTTTCATGAGATTCATGGGGCG
This sequence comes from Megalonaias nervosa, assembly GCA_016617855.1. Lineage (NCBI taxonomy): Eukaryota > Metazoa > Mollusca > Bivalvia > Unionida > Unionidae > Megalonaias > Megalonaias nervosa. Next base: position 33,126 of record JAECUM010025945.1, on the reverse strand, counting down.
TGATCCGAATGTTGATTCTGGTTTGCAGATATCTCAACGTGATTTATCAACGCTGTATCCAATCTATTACCTTTCGTTGGAACACCTCGATTTGTTTAGACAATCTGTCGTTCACGTACACGTGCGAGCTACTGTTGGTCCTGCGCCAGCTGGTGGTTACAGAGCAATCGCTGTCATACTGTCAGTCAAAACAATGTTGCTTGAAGGTTTTGGTGGACAAATGAGAGTCATTGACGCGCCCCTAGAAAACATGTAGATGTTTTCCAAACATGTAAGTGTTTTCCAAACATGTAATTAGATCATTTATGATGTTATAATGTCATATTCACACGTCAATACTACTCTGACACCCGGTCAGATTAAAAAGCTGCAATCGCATCAAAGAAGAATTCTAGGTCAAAAATATATCTGAAATCAGCGGCGTTGCAAGGCCCAAATAAATGATTGTTGAATGAACGTCAGCTCAAACACTACAATGACGCCAAGAAATCAAAAACTGGCGTGCCACTTGATCTTTCCGCCAATGCGATCAGCGATACAGCAAAGACCGCTAGCATATTTCAACTTCTAGCAGCGATACCAGCACTGATTGGGGACGCTTCGTTAAAGCTCCCCATGTCCAATTTTGATTTACTTGATGCTGCTCGGCGATTAAACATACAAAACTTCAGAGGTGTTTTCATGAGTGATCAGTTACCGGAAAAACCAAAGCGTGTTTAAACTGGTATCATTAATCTCGATGGCCGCTCTGGTACAGGTACTCATTGGGTTGCATACGCTGTTGATCCACGCGGTGTTGTTTATTTTTTGATTCGTAAGAATTGATTCCACCGAGAGAATTTTACGGTATATCAGTGGATTATCTAGCAGAGTGCGAAGCACTCCAATCTGGTATTCAACATTACCAACACAGACATTAACGGATCCACCTATATGTGGTCCAGAAGTAATTGCGTTACTTAACGCCGTGTCAAGGGGTTGATTCGGATGAGGTTGTTGTTTTTCAGGGTCATCATGGACTGCTAAAGACGAGCAATATCAATGGGTTGATATTATCCTGCGAGTCTCAGGTGCGACCAAAGATGACATCGTGGTATTTACTGATGACGGAAAAATCAAAGACTCAAGTATATCAATCGGTGGGACCATAGGAGAGATCTTTAAACGTGTTACTAAAGCCGGCGATACAATAACTGGTGAACTCAACATGAGCGGAAATAGAATCGCTAACTTAAGAGAACCAGAATCGGACAATGAAGCTGCAACGAAGAAATACGTGGACAACAAAGACATCGCGATAAGGACCTCGTTAATAACAATCAATTATTGATTGGCCATATTCAGATCTGAATATAGCAATCACATAACTACCTTTACGAGTCTACGCAGAGACTTTCAGAGTATTCTTCTAGTTGCCTATGATGTCTTTGGAAATCCGGTGGTCGCCGGCGTTAGTCTGGCTTAAATTCGCACGCGACTCGCAAACATCAAAAAGATTACCGCTAGTGTTGTTCATACGACTCCACTCATGAAAACGGTATACACAGTAAGGTCTGGATCAGCAACATCGTCACAACAAAACAACTCCATCAAACATACCGCTGAGGTCACTGGGGTGTACAGGCTGTCCGTGTTTAACTTGGTGAAATTTAGGATATTTGCGATATATCCATGAGGTCATTCCACCGACAGATTTTCCGGAATCGTGTCAGTCGTGTTAAATCAAAATACCGAGGAAACATTCATCCTGGAACCAGCGGATAAAAACGTCACCGCAACGACGTATTAATGGTGTCTGGAATTCGTCGCGAAAACACCTCAGCTGGTAACTTAATATAAAAATAATGAATCCCACAAAGTCCTTTCGGTATAATCAAGCATGTACGTGGAAGGCATCGCTGGAAGAAATCATCGATGAGCACATGACAAAACAAAAGAAAATAATGCAAACGAATCAGCGTCATCGACAATATTGTATATGAGGTCTTCTCGCTGGTCGCTGAAATAACGACATTAATCGGCATGTTATCAGCAACACATGTGATACCACCCGTGGCTGAAAACGGTGTCGGTGTTGTTGTCGGCGTTGATGTTATCCTGCATATTATCGAAAACATGTGCCGGTAAAACAAATTACATGAGCACACAGAAATAACGTACGCGGCGACTTATGCGTATTTAAATATATCATCGATAATGTCAGCGGGTTTAAACGATGGTGCAATATCAGACAATGCAATTAAGGACATTTATTATCGGTATCACAAGAACATATACCATTGCCAAAGTTGCCAGCACCACACATATAATCCGCCGTATAGATAATAATGACCGTAGAAATAACCGCACGACTGGAACAGATCATCGCTAACACAACACCGCCGACTACCACAATGATATCAGCAACGTCAACGCAGCCGGAATTCGATATTGGTTTCCAAAGTCCAATAAAAGCATCAAATGGTCGGTCACTTGAGATCACACTGGCACAATTAGGACTTTATTATAGTTAGCCAAATATCAGAGAAAAATTATCTGGTGGACTAGACGCTAACAATTCACTGGTATTCTCACATAAAACTAAGTTGAACGGGGACCAACCAGTCCCAGTCTAGGAAGTTGTTTGTTTTCCAGCAGGATCATATCAGACAGAACAAATCAATGATGAACTTTAGCGTAGAATCAAATCTATAACAGGAAAAGTATCAAAGATCGCTATCAAAATACACGAACCAAAGCTGAGCACCGCCATTGAAGTAACGACACTAGATTACCTGCTGACATAGACAAGTTGTCGATCAGAACCGTGTTGGGGTGGCCTCTGGAAGTGCCACCTTATGCTGCACTACCAGAACCAACGCGATATGATTATTTATCAGATCGACGAATATGTATGAGAAGACCGGGGTATTTAATACCCTGGATAGATCTTGGTGGTGCAGACGATCAGTTAGATTTTAGTCTTCTGGCGGATATCGATGCTTTACGGAGATATATGAGATTATATTTATTTGTCCCGGATGGAAGTAAAAAATTGGTTTACAGAGATGTATTTTTAGTGAAGAAAGGTTAAGGGATTGGCATCAATCAGAGCAGCCTAGCAAAACACTTATCGATAAAATTGCGCAGGAACATGAAAATACACAGCTTAATCTGAGAAAGCCTTTTGAGCAGTACACTCTTGAATATCCGAATGATGATCTTAAAAAAAAGAATAATTGAGAGAGTACAACATCTGAACCAGGTGAAATCTAAAGCGGAATACTTTCAAAAATCTGTTGGAAACTGTAGCTTACTCTGATGAACGTACATCGCTCACAGGATACCACCCATATTATAAAAAGAAGTTTCTTGACCATTTTAAGATCACCGAAGACCAATTGTGTACGTTCAATCTACCCGGGTTGGACATTGATAAAATGCAGCGGGATGTCGATGACATAATTGACGAATATCTTCCAAAGATTTATGCGGCATAGGGCAAAATAAGAAGCCCTCTAGATATTCTCCGACATAACAACTATCCAACAGGTGGTGGTCGTCATGTATCGCCAGGCAATGTCAATATCACATCGACGATTTCTGTAAATCTAGTCTGTGACACAGTCGACGGTAGCTATACCGTGTCTGGGCAAACATCCCAAGGGCAGGCTCAGCAAGGGTATGTTCTTTACAGTTTTTCTTCAGATGTCCCCCTCCCCGCGTCGTTTGATTGTGTCGGTGCCTGTTAATCCTGTTTATCTACGGCGTCAGAATCCGTCGCTGTCACGAATACGTTTTCGTCTAACCGACCAGGATGGTAGTTCATTGGACACAAGCGGTGAAGAATTAACAGTTAGCTTGTATGTGCGTGACAGGCCGTGAAACAGCAGAACGTGAAAAAGACCGAAAAAAATAGCCCACATCGAAAAAAAAAATAACATATCATTTTTGGTCGTTAATTTTTTGTGGGTACCGGTGACATTGCTATTCCACCTTAGCTGTCTCGCACGAACACTTACAGCCGCACGAGTTTCATATTTTCGAGACAGCTCTGATCGTATTTTCTCAATGACGCTTGCCAGTGGAACAAATTTAGCTATCTATTGTTGTTAGTGTAACTCCGCCAATGGCAATTCCATTTCGCGCTGGAGATATTTGATAAATATATACTCTGCCGCGAATGTATATCTATCTTCTTCCGTCGCTGCTGTATCACATCAAAATCATCGTTGATTTTTTTCAGTATCAAGTTGGACCGCGAGAACATCTTGTTGTAATTGTTCAATCTCATAAATGATCTTGTCAATATCTGCCTGGTTCAATATACAATAAATGCATTTCTTTAATAAAAGATTTTATCGAGACCAATTCGATAATGTTTGCATCGGGTTGTCGGAGCGTGTGCGAAGAAGTTTTTAAACTTATTTGTGTCCATGTCGCCGGGACACCAAGTCTGATGCATATTTCGCAGCGTATGTGTATCAAGACCGTTATAAATAACCAAAAAATTAGTTATCTCTGATCACTTTGGGAATCTGAGTGTACCGCTGTGTAACGTAAATGACATCTGTGTTTTTATGTCTGCCCCGTGAAAATATTCTGGCCAGATTTGTTTGTTTGTCAAGCATGACATCATCGTGAACCACTAGATTGTTTATATCCCTGTTAAGATCCTCGACGGACGGCGCATCATCGATGTCAGTGATAAAGTCAATAACATCATCTTCAGCCATTGCATTTTCATTGAATTTCTTAAGAACATTTTAGCATCGTTGGTCGTCTACAGATGGTGCCACTAAATAAAGTTTGTCCCATTTGAGCCACCTCATTGTCAGGTTGAGCAACAATTGGGTTTTACCTGACCCAGACAGACCAATTAATTATAATAGCTCGAATAGAATTTGGTAATACTGGATGATGCTTGACCGGTGCTTGCTCACGTGTCGTGTTCCATGCAAGGCTGTCACTGATACAACCGGGTTAAACACAACCACGTTTAAAAATTAAACGCGGGCACTCACAGTTACTTGTGTGAGATTCGACATAAAAAAATATAAGTTTGTGAAAGCCTACACAGTCATTGGCGGTGATATTACTGAAACACTCGGAAAATTACCTAAGTACTCAGGGGAAAAACATCTTCCCGGATATAATTAGTGTGATCCTGGAACCCGACTCGATATTAGACTTGACGAAAACATCAACCAAAACAAGGTGAATTTCCGGTAAATGCGATTGATCAAGCGTGCCATACTCATGATGTCGCGTTCAAAACCAAAGATCTACAACAAAGACATATAGCGGATGTCAAGTTGATTCTCACGATGAAGTCGCTAAAATAAAAGCATATAAGAATCACTCGCCAACTGGTTGATAAGACTGGCGATGAGTGGCAAACTAGCAGTGGGCGCAGGACAATTAATTATCAGATAATTACATAATGGAGTCGATTTATTAATGCCCAAGTGGATGCTAGAGACTTATAGCAGTGATTATCAAACTCGCGATGCAGCAGGTGTCACACGTGCCGTTGCCGCAGATTGGTTGTCACGACAGGCAATATGGCAAATTTATCTACCACGTCCCAGAACGATTCAGAATGGATGGTTTGATATCAGCACACCTAACGAAGTTCATCAGGCAGATATCTTGTTTTTACCACAGAACGTCATTGGCACATCACGCAAATGGCTCGCATACAAATACGCGTTGACTGTCATAGACGTTGCAAGTTGATACAAGCAAGCAGAGCCACTACCGGCTAAAACAGCAATTGAAGTCTCAGCCACATTTAACGAATTTCTCAACGTAGTGGTCTGCGATGGCCACAGTTGCTATAGGTTGATCCTGGCAAAAAATTTGCCGGTGCAGTAACAACGCTAATGCAACAACATTTAAATCAGACGAGGACACACTGCGTTAAATTGCGATCAGGCAATCGTTGAAAGATTTAATCAAACAATTGCACAGCGACTGTTTGGACATCAATACGCGCAGGAACTACTGAGCAAGGACAGATCTCGTGAATGAGCTGCGATACTACCTCACGTGGTGGCCGCGTTAAACAACGAAGTCACTCGTGAAATTAACATGAAACCCATCAAGGCAATTGCGAAAAAAACACATACCACGACGAACATCACCAGGAAACCAATTGCAACAACCAGTGTTGGGCAGTAACATAACAGTCAGGTATTTATATGAACCTGGTGAATTTGAGGGTGGTGCAGCAAGAGCAACAGATCCAATCTGGAGTGTAACCACACATAACATTTCCAGCGTGGTAAGATTTAATGGCCAGTCTGCAATCTACAGACTAGACTGAACAGTTCCTTAACGTGGATTTGTCCGTGAACAATTACAGGTAATTCCTGAAAATACAAAATTACCACCAGGTTGGATTCGCTAGCAGAGGCTCGGTCTCAAGTCACTCGAAGCTCCCCGACGTTTGTTACAATCAAGACACGTCAGAGCGACATTTTCGCGTGTGTGGCCGAGACTACTATCAATTCTGTCCACGGTAAATTGTCGTACATCGTTAGGAAAATATTGCCAGAGCATTATTGTGTTACAACAGGCGTACTGATTATTTTGTCGTTTTTTTCAGCGTCATGATAAATTCAACATCAAGATCAAACTGGCGGTTTTTTTAAATCATCTCGCGCATAACCTGCTAATTTTTTTTTCACCGCGTTAGTCGACAGCTCTGTTGTATCGCCACCACAGACAGCCCTATGTAACTGAGACATTTTTGTGACTCGAGACACTGCAAATAAACTAAATTTGACCATTCGATTCTATCATCGACAATCAAAATATTAGTATCTGAGATTGTTAGCACCTGCGATGAATGAATTGTTATCGCATAACCTAGAGTCCAGCAGGATGGTTGGGCTGCTGTCGTGAAACGATTGCTTGCGTCTTCGACGCCGACAGTTCCTGCTGAACAATATCTACTGGAACCTCGACGATATCATTAAGAACTAGTTGCTGTTGTGTATCTGTTCCAGGAATGTCAACGAGTATGTTTTGTCTACGTGTATCAGTTAGTCGATAACATAATGGAACTAATAGCGTTGAAATCTTTCTTTGTGAAACTCAAAATAATTTATGCTGAAGTGAATCACGTACAATTTTCCTCGATCGTTAGGTCGCCATGAGTTCCAGAAATCAGATATTGGTGTCTCTGGAATTACGGTAGCATTATTTCACAATGAAATTTGTCTGGCTGTCATCTGTTAATGATTTTAGTTTTCGTAATGATTCATCGTGTGATCTGTGGTTGCACAATATTTCTTCGTAGTGTCCACCTTTCTTTTCGATAAAGATCACCAGACGGTCGCACAAGCTGATCAAATTGTGAATCTAGATCACTCTGAAACAACCAAGCAGACACGGGATCATTTTTACTGAAGTTGTAGATTTCTTCAAAAATATCACCGTTGTAAAATTGTCACAGAATAAGGCAAGAAATAACTTGGTTTTGCCATAGATCTATTTTTCACCTTTATTCGTTGTGCAGGTGTACAACGTTACCTGGGGTGAATCATTGTTTCTCCAGGTGAGCGATTCTGAAACTACATGCGACGAGAGTCACGAAAGGCATGGTATACATGAGCATTTGACCATGACTATTATTCACTCCCCTATGGATTTAAGGTTGATTCATTTCAAAGTGTGGCACAGGTCATTTGGATTTTGTCAGGGAGTGAACGTTCTCCATTATGTTCTCCGGCCATAGGGGTAAGTGTTAAATTTAAATTTTTTTTTTATTTACGAAACCTATTCTCATTTGTATGTCATATCGGGTAATGAAGCCTTTTACGTTGCGAACTTTGCTATTACAGTTTAATATCTAGCAATTTAATTCAGAACCCATTGTTATAACCAGTTTGGTTTTATTGTAGCTGTTTAGGGCTGACGGTAGCTGTTTAGGGGTGGGCGTAGCTGTCCACAGAGTTGCATGCTGTCTAAGTTTGAGAGTAGCTGTCCACAGTGCAGTGTGCTGTCCGTACGTATATGTATACGTAAGATTATACATGTGGTGGAACCACGAATATAGACGTAACCAATACAAGGGTGCTGGGTGCCGTCTGTACGTATAAGTACTAGTGGTGGATCCGTGAAGGGTGGGAGCGGTCGATAAATGAGGGCCAATCCAAGGATCCAGTGAACTGTGTGGTGTAACAGTTTGTGAATTGTATGACAGTTCAAGTTTAACAGTGATATGTTTGTTTCAATTGATTGTGGTTTCAATTGAGTACAATATTTGTTTGCATTACATGAGATTATGTGAATCACGCTTTCATTGTTACATTACATGAGATTATGTGAATCTCGCTCTCATAGCATTCATTGTTTATTTGAAACTTAATGTATTACATACGTGAGATTATGTGAATCTCGCTTACATTGCGTGATATTAGCGAAAACATTTTTGCAGTCCATGAGGTTATTTGAACCTCACTTTTTCATGCTAGAGGTATATGAAACATATTTTTGTATTTTTGTTTCTTTCTTTTCATTTCGTGAATGTGTGTAGAGTGATTGGATCAATCGTATGATAGGAGTGGGAGAGATTCAGTGCATTTGTACTATATACATATATATACTTAGTGATTCATTTTATAAATTTCCATCATCCATCACATTGTGTTTGTGTTGTTCATTTAATCCAAGAAAAGAAACCCACTCGGTTTCAATTCTGTTAAAAAAATCTTATTGTTTTTTCTTGTGGAAATTGTTACTCGGTCCACACATGAGTTTTATGATTTATTATCGTGATTGGTGTCCCCGTATTCTATATTTATTCGAGTTATGTAAAACATCATTCGGTATTGTTTTTTACAATTATGGGAACCAAACTTTTAACTCGGCGATGTCATCTATACCAGCACCACTATTATTGATATTCTTTTCCCAATTATTTATTTATTTTATTCTCGATTCAGTTTCTGTTTCCACGATACGAGTTTACAAAATGTTCAATGACACGATGAGCCACAGTTTAATGTTCCTGTCCTCACTGGAGCAAGAACAGAGTAGTAGAAGAAAACGGGACTTCTAGATTTAATACCCTTTCCCCTCCCCCACCCCCTTCCCTCAAAACATATTTGTAACCAACCTGTAGCTTGACTCAAAACAGGTTAGAAAATATATTTATCAGGAGAAGACCCCTCTCACACTCCAAAACATTATTTGTATTAACCAGGTTTCTAGATTTTAGGCCCCTTCCCCTCCAAAACATATTTGTCAGAGAAAAACCCCTCCCCCATTTCAGATATTCTAAACAGACATATCTTTCGAACTATACATGTTTTCTGCCTGTGCTGATTGATTACTGTAGCCCAGGCGGTGACTGCTGTGTTGCGATCGATAAATGTACTAGATACATGAAACTACATGTTAACTGGATGATGCAATCATAACTAAGCTTGTATCACTCTGCTTATAACGCTATAAAAGGCAACCAATTTTTCGTTTGTGGTCATTCCAGAGATGTGTTCACTGGAAGCATGAAAGGTAAAGGAGATTTTTTTTCTTTGCTTGACAGACTAGGAGGTAGGTCCTTGATTTTAACAAGAAAAAAATTATTTCGTTCAGATTTTCAGATGTAAATGGAAGTTCTTAAAGAACTTGTTCGCCAATAATTAATATTTCTACGGTAGCTACCAGAAATAATTTACTATCGTGTTTATGCAAATAAAATTAAACTTTTCCGCTTACTTTTCGATGACATCCAAATAACTCTCTCATTATTACACTGTTGATATAATACTTACAACCGTTTGCAAAAGCCTTCGACCGGTTTAGGTCAATATTTATTTTGATATATTTTTCTTGACTGATCGGATCATGAAGATTACTATATTTTTGTCCGAGATTGTCTCTCAGCTTTTCAAGATAATCAAAGTATTTGCTGTCATCTGATTTAATAAGCGATAGTTTTATTCAGTCAAATTTACTAAAACAAATACCTGAAATTTCATCATTAAATTCAAACTGTAGTTGTTGGCCGTTAATCAACACCTTAACCTTACTATTAACTCCATCGGCTAACGTTAAATTTTCAAACATTATTTCTAAAACTTAGACAAAATTAAATATGTCAGTTTGCGTAGTGTCCAATAGCTAGTGTATTAACCCCGTCCTTGCAATAGCGTTTGTCATCAAAATTACTTGGTCCATGTTTTATAATTGTATCTGTTTCAAGTTTGTGGTGATTTGATCCAATAACATTTGTTTTAATAAAGCTGACATTATTGTTTAGTGCTGCTTTAAAATCGTCAAATTTCATACAATTTTTTTACACACCACGAGGAATACCTTTTGCTTTTTTTTTTGTCAGTTTATCGTCATCTAAAATTACTGCATACATTTTACTTCAGTCAAACAAATTCCCTAACTGGCACAAACATAAATTCGTCCTTAAATTTGCCAATAGCTTTCTTGTTAGTTGGATCATGAAATCCACTACTCTCCGGATAGGCTGATAAATCAAATAGGTCACGGTGGTCATAAATATCCTGATAGACCTCCTCACATTTTATATCATTAACTAGCGAATCTGTATCAGTGAACAATAAATTTGAATCTGGCCAGACTCTCTTAACAAACCCGTAGTGAAAATCGTACTTCAACCACTTTGATATGTCCAATACCGACGCACCAACGTAAATACGCTTATTTAACTTTAAATTTGTCTTTCGTCGCTGTATTGCAACAAGATTTTCATTAAATATTTTCATACTGACAAAACCGTCATCGTTAACTAATTTATTCCTGCGATTTTATGTCGTTTACAAACGCAATATTTACGCGTTTTCAAATATTCTCCATTGTCTTGCCAAATACGGAATTGTTCATAACTTTTAAGAACTTTTTCTCAAATTCAGTCCTAGAAGTTGCGCGACGTTTGGTATTTAAATTAATATAATCTGCCATCCACCTGGACTGATTAAATTTTAGCATGCGATGAACTGTCCTTAAGACTAAGTCGTGGTCGACTGCTTGTTTCAGGTTTCTGTAGTGCATCACGTAATTCTTTTTACCCAGTAAATTTGGAACTAGCTTATTAACAATCGAATTTTTTTCTGTTGTCGCTACCTGTTGTTCATGTGATAATAAACTATAGTCTATTACTATCGACTCTGCACAAAACGGATGGTCGTTATGCAGGTTGTGAAGTGGCACAGGATAATCGAGATCAACTTCAACAAAATGACATATCTTTTGGAAGATTTTTTTTTCAGTTTCGTTAAGAAATTGATCTGGAGTTATCCAATAAATCCACTGCACGGCATTGGCTCTGCCATTGACCATATAAATTATTAGTGTCCAGATAAATAATATAATTAGATGGTTTATTAGGATTATAATTCTTTAGATATTTATTATTAGCTACCGCGTACTTCTTCGATATCACGCTAATTCCACCTCTGATACCTTTTTCAATAAAATTAAACATATCAATGTCAGCTAAAAGATCCAATTCTATCTTACTTGTTTTTAGCAGAGCGTCCCAGGATAGTCCTGGAGCGGAATAATACCAACAAGGATCCAATCCATAATGTTCATGACTAACTCAACGAAAACTCTCGAAAACATCAGCTAACAATATCACATTTTCAAGTACAAATCATGATATTCATCAAATGTTTTACAGCTAAATTTACTCCAAATATCTTGTGCATAACTATATTCAGTATCTGATATATCTGTGAATAAAGCTTGTCTTTGCCAGGCAGAGAAGTTTCATCAAATCTACTCCAATCGTCTAGGTATTCGTAAGGAAAAATACCTTTTTTGTCAGATCGACGTAGTTTTCACCAAAGCTACTTTTTAGATTATTGAAACTGCTGCAACCTTTTACAAGCTCATCTAATGATGCTGCCATAAATTGCAGACTGTTAATGAATTGTAATTTGCCAAGAGTAACTGACATAAACTTTTCAAAATTGTTTGGAACACATTTTATAGTGTTTAGTTTAGATTTAATTTCCTCATTGCCAAAAGCTTCTACAGTGAATGACTATCATAACCACGAAAATTATGTAAAACAACTGGAATAAAATCAGGCGCATCGAATTTTAAATTAGTTTTTATGAGCTGCCCCGCGATACTGACCGGTCAGATGACAGTGATCGCGCACTTTATCACCTAACAACGTCTCACAAATATGAAAATTAACTGCATTATCAAAATCAAGTTGCTGTTTGGATATTATTTTCATTGGAGCTGTTTTGAATAACCTGTTGGAAATTTTATTAACTTTATCCATGAGATTTTGTAGTAGCCACACGGCCGGACTTTCAGATTCGCCATTGCTACATCTGTATAACTTTACTGGATCAGACATTTTATCATTAGCACAACAAACTATTTTGTAGGAAACCCCGCAAGGAACATGTTGTTCTATTTTTCTTGTACTCGATTTATTTGGATCATTTTTTGCGCCAGCCACAGGAACAAGTAGACACTCAAAATCTGCATAAATAACAAACGGGAAACTTACCTTATAATTATAATTTTTAAATTTTAATACTTTTTCTTTCTCTGTTGGCATTGTTATTTTTTGAACATTAACGCAATATTTAACATGCTCTTGCAGTTTTCCATCGCTAGAAAAACCGTGTAACATCTGTAACAGAAATATTTTCTTCCATGGTGCTTAATATACTGCCAACTAACCCGTTAAAGTTTTTTATCCAGCAATAATGTCACTTATAAAATAATAAATTTATTGCCAACTGCGTAGCAGTCGCTGAAATATATCTCGGGTAAACATTTTCCCCCTCATCTAGTCCCAAAACATTTACTGAAATATTGTTTTGTTTTTCAAACTTTGGTATCTGATTCTCTGCCACTGGAAAAGTTATTCCGTCAAAATCAATTCGTTTCTGTACGGCAAATATTTTTCAGCTTGGTTGGAGTTACAATTTTGAGGATGTCTTGCAGACAAAATTGCCCAACGGAAACACTCATTGTCGCTGTTTTTGACATTTATACAACATTTTATGTTTTTAATTTTTTGAGGGAGATTAATGTAAGAACTACCGCGAAGTACGTTATATTTCATTGTGTGAAATAAAACCTCCGTAATCATCTCAAATTTCCAACCTGATCCTGATGTGGTAAATTCCTCAAGCTTCTTGTTAATTTCTTGGTGTATTTCATTGGCAACTGTGGCAATATTTGTTCCAGTTAATATTTTTCGTGATTTAGCTGTTAAATATGGCTCGGCAATTTCGCTGTCGAAATTTATATTTTAAACAATTATATCAAGTACATCTTTTTCGATTACACGTAACTTGGATAAAATTACATGATACTGCACTATTAGCTTGATACTTTTGTGAACTGCAAGTTCCTGCGTCACAATCGGTTGTAAAAGATGAAATAAATTTGTGAAGTTAAAATTTGCTAAAACATTTTGATTATCAAATTTATAACTTTTATTATAGCCTGAAAATGTTGTAGCAATTGTTTCTGCTTTAATAAGGCTCTTCTTGGCAATATCTCGCAATTTTAACATTATATATAATATTTTTATATTTAATTGGTTTTTTATTTATTTTTCAATTAGAAATATAAATTTCTTATAAGTATAATGTCAGAAAATATAACAGCAGAGGAACAGGAAGAATATAACATACACCCTAAGTATAACGAGTACGCTGGAAATGCACTTGGTTCGGTTATTCATGTCAGATACGGACGACCTTTTGGTAAATTAACGCCAGCTGGTTATAAGATTAGTGTAAAGGGAGAGAGCACCGATAGAATTAAAATGTTTAGAAAAGATTTTATTTACACATTATTTTGTGGAGATATTCCAGACGGACAGCGAGTCTGCAGAGTAAATGGCTCGATTATTGATGATAATATTGAAAATTTATCATTCCAAAACGAATTCCAACCACATCCAGTATTTGATCTTTACGAAGCATCTGATAAGGGAATTATACGAAATAGAAAAACAAAAAATGTTATTGGTTTTATGCAAAATAGTAGATATTTGATGGTGATGGTTCGTGGAACTAAAACAGATCAAGTTCATTATCTATCACATAGGTTTATTTATGAAATATTTAACAGACCAATACCTAATGATTTGGTTATTGATCATAAAATGGCATTAAAACTGATAATAGGATTGAAAATTTAGATTTAGTAACACCAAAAGAAAATAGCAATTAGATATGCTAGACAAGTAATTTCAGTAAATCTAGAAACTGAAGAAGAAATGAAATTTAAGTCAATAACATCTGCTGCAAAATATCATAAAATTTATCCGCAATCAGTAAAAGATGTAGCTGACGGCAAAACTAAAACAGCAACGTCAACATCAACATTTGATAGATTTAGTTTTAAATATGATGATTAATGATGTTTCTTAACTCGATCTTAGTAAGCCAGTTGTGAGCAAACATTAAAATATCATCTTTATCAAATTTTAGTGTTATAAATGCACTATTATCAAGTTGGTTTTTTTTCTGCTGCTATTAGAAGTATTTTATCAGATTCGCCTTGAGCTATAATAACATTAACCGAATAAGCACTATATCCCGACAAACATTTTCGTACTGCCTCAGCTAGTTCTTTGTAATTTAATATATCAACTTTCTGATGATATTTTACGTCAGGAGATTTTGTTTCGCTGGCCATAATTATTTATAAATTAGATAAAAAAATATATTATAATATGAACTTAATGAAACGACTTGCTAATATTTATGCCTCTAGTGATACAATCGCCAACAATAAAATTATCGACAACAATTTTATACCAAAATATAACGTTATCTCAGATAAATCTGTTGGTTATAGTGAAGATGATATTTTGTACAACAATGACGATGATAAAGAAGTTGTTGACGTTGTTGACAAAAAAAAATTACAGCAGACCCACAACTGGACGATATATTGTTAAATATCAATATCACTAAAGAAATAATAAATTTTAATTTTACTGTTGCCGAACGACAAATATTTTGGCAACTTATGAAACCTTTTGTTGGTGTAAAATTTTCAAGCCAGCAAAGGAGCATAAAATACGATTTTATTTTTGTTAAAATATTCAATTTGATGCCAGTCGATAATGTAAGAAAATTACATTTAATTTCCTTATGTCGACCAGTCAAATGTAAATCTATACTTATGAAGTACGAACAAATATTTATTTCAAAATTTACCGAGTTGGCACCCAACTATTAAATTTATAGCTATATCCCCGCCATTTAACTAAACTTTTGTTGGCGCGCTTCCTAATAATTTTTTCAATGACAAATATATCTTGCTCAGTTTTCTGAAGTTCTTGTTCATAAAAACTGCCAGTTATAGGTTCACCCGATAAATCTTTTAACACATGTCACTGGTATTGTTTAAAGTACTTTATCAACAAAAAAATACTTCTTCGCTCCAGTTTGGAGTAAATCCTTTTTCGAACACCTTTTTCGTCAGAGAAATTCTAACTTTATCACCAACTTTAAATTTATGTCTGCGGTACATTTTTTCATTTGCTAGTATTGGATTTTTAATTGTGCCGTTTGGTGACATTTTCCTTTCGCCTAGCGAAAGGGATCTATGTTTTGTGTTATTATATTCGTCAACAATTTTCTGTAGATTGTCAATATATTTATTAGTGTTTTTGGCTGTCAAATATTTGTGGATTTTTTCGTTTAGTGTGCGGTTAAATCGCTCGACGACAACGCTCTTACCTTCATTTCCAGTGACATATTTTTGATGTTATTTTGTTCCAAAAACTGCTAAAATATTTTATTAAAATAATCTGCTCCATGATCAGTCCAGATTATGTTTGGTTTTCTTTCTGTACTAACGATGACCTGTTTTAACGCATCAGTTATTGACGTTCCTGTCTTATCTGAAACCGGTACACTAAAAGCATATTTGCTAAAAACATCTACAACATTAAAAAGATATATTTTATTATTGTTAAATTTACTAAGACCTGACATATCAACTAAATTTATTACCCAGATATCGTCAACAGCATTTGCGACAACCTTACGTCGTGGGAACTTTTGTTTTAGGTTTGTGTAGTTCTGACGCCAGATCATCATACCTACCGAGTCCTAATTTATATTTTGCTCCAATAAATCCGTACACCAACTTTCTGTCAACATGCTCTCGCATATTCACAGGTTTCATATCACGAAGTTAGTCTAATATTACTTTATCGCAGCCGTGCTTATCCTGTTCGTTATCACGATAACAAATGTCGTAGCGCATTGCTATTGCATCAACTTGATTGTAAGGCTCTTGTCCTGGCAGCGGATTATCGTTCTCGTTCAACTGTCTGTCCAGCGGATTATAAGGTCCAGTATATTTATGGCCTGGTAATGTCCAACCGCCTTTTGGTTTTGGTAATTTGCCAATTAATTTATGTATATCTATACCTATTCCAATTATTTCTATGTTGTTGCATTGTTGACAGTATGTAACAATTTTATTTTGCTCAAGACAGAGATCTCTATCACAATCGCACTCGCATCGCATTATTTATTAATCATCTACTAAAATAATCTTGCCAGGACAACCCGCTCTGGACAACTTTGTTGTTGGCAATGATATTGCTGGTGATAATTTCTTTAAAAACATACTTTTTCTTTTTCCACAGATTACACAAATATTTTTCAGCATGATTCTATTATTTTTTGCTTTTCTGTTTTTTCATCTTTATTTTCTGTTTTTAGTTTTGCACTTGAAACAATATATTG
This sequence comes from Megalonaias nervosa, assembly GCA_016617855.1. Lineage (NCBI taxonomy): Eukaryota > Metazoa > Mollusca > Bivalvia > Unionida > Unionidae > Megalonaias > Megalonaias nervosa. The sequence continues at coordinate 16,405 of JAECUM010025945.1, read as the reverse complement.
ACATTTTATATTCCTTGATTATATAATATTGCAATCTCATTATTGTTAGCAGATGGTCGTTTATAAAAGTGCAAAATAAACTTTAAAAAATCTGGATTTTTATTCATTTGTTTAATAAACATCACGCAATAGTATCCACAAGCAGAAGTTCCAATAGGCTGAATTTGATTAGACGAATAATTTATTATTTAATATTTTTTGTTTATATCTTTTTTATTGCTTCACTTGGTGAAGTCCAAATGAGTCAAAATAATCGTTATTACAAACAATTAATTCTGTCATTTTAGTGATTGACGGAGTTATTCGTGGCATTCATAGCGCAAGTTTGTTTATGATAAATTGTACATCAGCCCCGCCGTCTCGAAATAGGCAGTCGCCCTGTTCTGTTCAGTCTAAAATAAGTGTATGTTTAACTCCACGAAATACTTTATTATAGTCCCTGCAAAATCCAAATATTGTACTTAATGGCAGCATCATTGTAATTTGACGTGATCCTGCTGAAAGTTCTTTACTCCTGGCAAAACCGTCATTATAACGTATATTTCTTTCGCTAATTGTCCCGTTAATTAATTCTAACATTGCAACGCCGTATGCAGCTGCTCCTGGTGGTGTTATACCAAGATTATTGTAAGCAGCAGTAAGTAAGACTCTTACAGCGTCTTGATTAGCTCCTGCGGCTGGTGCGGCTATACCTAAAGCAGCCGCATTAACAATAAGAAAAGTTCTTACAATTACAGCATCTGCAGCGGCGTCACCTCCGTGTACTAAAGCAACTTTCGAGAAAAGTTCAGTCGATTCAGCTGCACCAGCTCCAGTGTCTTTAAACCACATCTGCAGTAATCGTCAGAAAACGAAATAGTATTTAAGATTGTGCTCGCAACTTGTAGATGACTTGAGATATCTGAAACTGTTTGATTGGCTAATTGATATCTGGCACTTTTGAATAAACACCAGCCATTATTTTTAAGAGCTACTTCTACGCCTGCTCCGATATTGGCAGGTGGATTAGCTAATGTCATAATCTGGCCACGTACTTCTAGTATGGCTTTGTGAGGCAGTAGAAATACATCCTCGTCTCGGGTATTAAATGTTCTAACACCGGCTTTATTTGGTTCATTCGAATTTTCGTAGAGATACTCAACATACTCAAATTCTGTTACTGTGTCGTCGGTGTCATAAGTTTCTGCTAAATCGAGATAATTTTTAACAGACATTTTTTTATTTATTAGGTTACATAAAATTTTATTATTGTGGCGCTGTTGCTTTAGATATTAATTTTGGTATAATTTGTTCTCCTTTTGGCGATAAAAGTGTTTTTGCTGCTTTTGTCATCCGGTTTCCTGTTTCAGCTGTTGGGGCGATTTCTGATATAATTTGTTTTATATCTGGTGTGCCTTTTATTTTATCAGCTATTTTTTGTCCCACCGCATTTCCAGCGGCAGATGCAGCTCCAGTTGCAAAAGCTTTTGACGCGTCAAGTGCAATTGGTGCAACTTTATGCGCTATTCCCGGGACATTTTCAATAATTTTAGTAAATATATTTCAAAAAAATCATCCAACTATTTTTCTTCTGTAAAATTTTTTTCTCTGTTTCATTATATCTGCGGTTGTACAATTTTATTGCCAATAACTTTGTTATTGTGCAAGTAGGTGCAGGTAATAAGTAACAACTTCATTATTTAAATCCAAATGCCATCCAGATTGATCTGTCAATTGCATATTTATTTGTGTTATCTGATTTTCAGCGTTTAGCGGATAATAGATAACTTGCCGTGGATTAATTTGCATAAGCGAGCCCGGTGGAACGTCCGGCGAAAAACTATAGATAGTCTGTCCTTTACTACCCTGGGCGGAGTAAGATCCAGATGCAATAGAACAATTTATTAGTATTGTGTTTACGTCAGTAATATTTACTGGCAATTCACCGTCATATGTAATAGTTTGTTCAGTGGTTGATCCATACATTTGATGAAAAAATTCTATTAACGACGCAATACTTGCTGGTGATGAAAAAATGATTAACGTATTATTTTTTAATGTTATTCTAGCTCGTAAAGTATTATAGTTTGGTGTCAGCTCAAAATTGTCAGCGACGCCACCTTCTATTGTTATTATCTTTTTTATTTTCGTATTTAGATCAGTGACACTATAAGCTCCTTGCGGAATTTTAAATATTGCCTGTATCGGTCGCCGTATAAACGTAAATTCATCATTAACATCAGCTTTTACGTTGGCCATAGAATGCCAATATATACAGGAAATTAGTCCAATTTCATACTGTTTTTTAGGATCCAGTTGTATTGGTGGAATATAATTTACCGAAAAATTTGTGCTATCACCTGTTCTTTGCGATGAGTCGAGTAATAATGTTGTTGACATTTCTATAAGATCGTTATGTAAAATTTCGTATTCGTCAGATGTTAATAAATTTTCCGATCTCAAATGATCAAGTATGTCAATAATTTCATTGTCAATTTCAACACCAACATTTCTAGCTTCTTTTGACGATATCAATAACATTAATCTACCTGTCATCTCAGATACTGATGTAAATATTTTTTCCCAGAGCCTGTGACTTCGGTTTCTTTTTTTTTTTTAAGACGAAGTTTATCATGACTATCGAATACAGTTTTAAATTTCTTTTTTGATTTACCAAGTTCTTTATTTCGAAAATCAGTTGCAGCAAATTTAAAAACATTGGCAATAACTCCATCCCTAGCTTTTTCAGAAAATTTGTGAGCATCTTCTTCTGTGGTAGCTTCATAAAATTTTTCGTAAGCTTCTAAACTATCTTTTTTAATATTATTTGATCTTTCAATGAGATTATCGTATTCGCTTTGTGTCCATTGATCAGTATCATCAACATCTTTAATATTATTATCTGTCATAAATTTACGATATTCTGTTTCATGTATTTTTTCTATTATTTCTTTTTCTAATTCTTCTTTTTTATTTGATAAAGACAGTAGTCTTTCTTGTTCTCTTTTTTTTTCAGCCTGCATTCCTATCACATCTGATCTGATTCTGTTCTAATAAGTTCATCTTGATTATCAACCAACCGACTTAATTCAGTTTGTCTAGCAATAGGATCTCTTATGTCGTCTGGGACAACCTTATCAGCTCTCATACGTATAAGATCTAGTTCTTTTGCCTCAGTACTCAAACTATTAGAGTGATGATTGTAATAGCCATTTTTTATATTACGGATAGCTTTGATACAAAGATCGGCGATAATTCCGAGCCTGTACAACATAATACTTTTTCCGTAGTTTTCATTTTCCAGTTTTACATCGTCGAGATGTTTCTTACTTTCTTCTGCTATTTCCGTTAACTTTTTAATATTTTCTTCGACATTGTAATCTGTTTTTTTAACATCATATACTCTTACATTTTAAAATCATGACTTCTGTTAAAATATTCATACTCAGAATCTTTTATTTGACCGTTTATATTTTTTAGAGCATCCTCAAATTGTTTTTTTCCCATGTTTTTCTATAAGATTCTTCTTCTTTGCGCATCATCTCACCTTCTATTTTTCTTTCAATCGGCTCAACTAGTGTTACTTCTGCTAATCTTTGTTCAAGTGCAAATGGATTATTCAACAGCCGTTTTAGTTCATCTTGTCTAGCTGCAGAATCAGCAATATATTTTACAAGGTCTCTAGCTAACATTAGTCTATCTTCATGAGATCTTCTAATAATTTTTGTAGCAGACGCTTCTTGTTGTTCTTTAACAAGTCCGACTAAACCTTTTTCATGTAGTTGTTTAACTTCTTCATGTGATAATGACCTAGTTTCAGGCTTTTTCCAAATAACGCCTCAGTAACTGGTTTGAGAGCTGTAGTTGCTGCTTCTGCGGCAGCTACTTGCCCACGTCGGGCTTGCTGTACTCGCTGCTTAAACTCTGCTTGAGATTGAGCAAGTTTTTTAAAATCTTCTATCTGTTTTCTGTACTTTGCTCGTTTATCCATTTTATATCAAACTACTGTAGATAATTTTTAATACAACAGCGAAACATTTTTTTAGGATCATGTGTAAGCTTATCGAACAAGAAAAAGTTAAACTTATCTGCCGTTGCCTTATGATACAGTTCAATAAATTTATCTTTAGTTACGTCGCCACATTGTTCGTTTGCAATATTCCTGACGTCCACGTTGTCCAGTCATGGAAATAATACAAAACAACCAGTATTTCGCCGAATAAATCTGTCAACATTATAAAAACCTTGAGCGAGATAAACAGAATTACATTTTTTATTACGCGACAGTGAAAAATATGATCTTATTTTATTCATCTCCGTATTGATTAGCGGAATATCATCAAAAACAACTATCTTATGCTCGTCCGAGTCAATTTCACTAACTGGAATAAGTTCTTCTGGTTGCTTGATAATAAAAAATACTTCACCAGCCTCAAGATCATCACGAAGTTTGTTGTAGTATTCGCTAAGTAGTTCATATTTGTCCTGTTGCGGATTAATTGTGTAAATATAAACTCGATCGTAGTTAAAATCATCTCCCAACAGTAAATTCATAAGCAAATTTATTTTCCCTGATCCTGTGCGGCCAACAATAAGATAATGACAATCTGGAAGTTCGTTGTTGTGTACATGTTTCAGATGTCTGTCTGTATCAAAATTTAATATCGACATATTATAAAAATTGTTAGACAATAAATAAATAATGAGCTATTATACAAAATTTGGAACAACATTAGGAGATTTGCCGGAGATTATAACTACAAAAGGCAATATTGATTTATCTGGTTACCTGAAAAAATTGGTGATACGATGACAGGAAACCTGTCTATGTCAAATCAACGAGTACTTGGTTTAGAAACAGCGTATCACCACCAAGGGTTGACCTTACACAAGCCGTTAGTTATGCACAACCTAAATCTGTCGACGACAACAAGTTAGACAAGGCCGGCGGAACTTTAAGCGGTCACTTAGATATGTCAGGGAAAAAGGTTGTAGGCTTGGAGACTGGATACCCACCAGCAAACTTAAATCAAACCCAAACGATAAGTTATTTACAGTTAAAGTATGTGGATAATAACAAGCTTGATAAAACCGGTGGAACAATTACAGGACATATTAACATGTCAGGTCGACGAGTGTTAAGTTTAGAAACTTCATATCCGCCAGCAGATTTAACGCAAGCTGTAAGTTATGCGCAACTAAAATCAGTTGACAACAGTAAACTTAACAAAGCCAGCGACACAATGACAGGTAACCTGTCTATGTCAAATTCAAAAATAGCTGGATTACCGACAACCTCACCACCAGCTAATGATACTTATGCTATTAGTTATGCTCAGTTAAAAGATGAACTTACCCCATATTTAAAAGATCCGGTGGACTAGTGACAGGCAACATAAACATGAGAAGCAACAAAATAACTACGACATAAGTTCCAGTTAATCCTAATGATCTAACAAATAAAGCGTATGTTGACAGTCTGTCTAGTGGTATAAAACGAACTAAAAACAATGTTAGATATATTCCAACACTTTTTAAGGCAATTAGCAATCGAGTTGGGTTTGAGGTAAGCGTATCAGCATATTATCCTGAAAATTATCCTTATTATGCTTTCTTTGATAGACACGAGTGGACGACTAATGGGGAAGTTGAAAATTTTGGATCAAAATTGAATGTCCTACTGCAGTTGCTATTTGACAATTTCATTTGCGAGGTCGATTAAATCCTGGTGTTGGTCAAATTTATAATTGGCGATTGGAAGAATCAAACGATGATATCGACTGGACAACATTATATAGTACAACAGACACTTATATATCAGCAACACAATATTTTACGATTCCGACAGAAAATACTGTCAACAAGTACTTATATTTTCGAGTTAATGTTTTCGCTGCTGAACGTCCGTTTCTAGGATTGACAGCATTTCAGATATATACACTCGATGATCAAATTTAATCTAGTGCTATAAAATAATGTCAGAACCACCAATTATAACCATTGCAAGAGAATTTTATGATAATATTTTTAACCCTAAAATAGATGCTGGGGACAAATCGCTATCGGCACGTGTGACAAATACCAAGAAAAATTTTACAATTATAATGATAAATTCTCTATTGCCAGATGAAGAAAAACATTTTATTCTTGTTATGTACATGCGAGGACCACAACTAATAAAGGCAATAGAAAACTTTGATATTATAAGAAGTTACTGTCATCCTGATGATTGTCTAGAAGAACAAAAACAAGTTGAAATTATATTTAAACAAATATTACTCGAGCTTGACTTTAAAAATATAGATTTGATAATAAAATCAGACTTAATAAAAGCATGAGCACATGGTGGAAAAGCGGGGGAAGAAAGACGAATAAAGAAAAATCATAATCGTCTTGACAATCTAGCGGAATCTAAAATAATAGGAGTAAAAAGAAACAGAAAGTTATATAATAGTTTTTAAAAACGAGGTATTTTTAAGTATCTCGGCATGTACTACCACGACAAAGAAACCCTAGTTAAAATCGTTAGTATGACACAGGATACGGAGTTAATTATTAAAGTGTACGTAAATGCAATTCTGCCGATGAAGTATGGAGGACCAGAATTTGACCCGATTATTGTTAATAAATCTCTAAGGATAATCAAAGATTTTGACAATGAAATTAGTTATCTCAGCGATGATGAGCAAAAGAAGTTTTTTGAAGAAGTTCTGCAAACACAGTTGGCAAAAAAATTGATTCTTATTACGATATAAGTGATGAATAACGATGTTCCACTTCCACCACTCCAACGCTCTAGACAATTGTCATTACGAAATTATTATGATGAAATAGAGAAAATACTCACAAAACCATATGAAAAAGTAATGTTAAAAGTAGCTTCTGCTATTGATCTTCTTACAATTGAACGAAACACACTACGAAGATTAATGCTAGCAAATTTCGTAGTCGCATATGCAATTATCAGACAACTTGTTCTCAAAAATGTCACGTTAGATCAGTTGAGTTTAGCATTAGGATATATTAATGAAACATAAAGCTATTACGGTAATTTGGTGAATGAAACAGATTTTTATCAACGCGAATTAGTAGACACCTTTGATTCCTATGGTAGGTTAAAGAAAAATGAGGTACTAACAGACGAACGATATAAGGATACTTCATCAGATGTTTATGACAAGTATAGAAATTTTATAGCTGATCCTAATAATAATAAATTCCGTGAGTTTCTTAATTCGATTGTTGGTGCTATAGTTTTTACTATTCTGTAAATAAAATTGTATAATGAAAAAACAAATCATCGATTTCAATCATATTTCAGAAGAAATTCCAAAACAGGATGTTGACGCACTAATGCAATATTACAAATTTTATCATAAAAACCTTTGGTGTGTGAAACAATGTTATAGATATTACAATAGAATACTTCGAGTAATATCATATTTGCCATTGTTAATGACTAGCTCTGGTATAATCTCAAGTGCAGCATCATTAAATCCGTTTTTATTAATTATATCTGGTGTCGGTGTCTCTCTTTCAACAGCTTGTAAAAAGATTGAACCCAGACTTGAGACGAAAAAGAAAATGCTTGTCAGATAGTTCAGATAGCTAGTATTACTTACAAAAAATTACTTGATCAGATACGATCTTATTTGCGAGGTGTAAAATATGATATGGACGATTTAATACACGAGTTCCGTATTATTGACAGTATGTTAACAGATATCCTACCAATGAGGGTAAGCAGGTATGAAAAAGATTATTATAAAATATGGTTATAGTTTGCTTGATAAATGAAACCAGTTTTTTAGGATCTGTACCAGTATATCTTAAATCAAATCCAGCATGTCTTATTGAGGGAGGATAAAAAAGGCATTTTATATGAGATAAATCTTAAAGATCTGGAAACATCATCTTATCTTACTACTATAGCTACCGCTGAAAAATTTGAGAACTGACAAAAACATATAAATTGAGTACCATTTGCCTCATCAAATTATGAAAATCTGAACGAAATTTCTAAAATATTCTTTGTTTAAACAGAGGACCTATCTCGTAGTCTGTCAAGCAATAAATTTTCAAGAAAAATATCACTTACCTTTGATGCTTCCAGCGAAACACATCTCTGCGGAATGACCACGAAGGAGCATTTGGCTGCCTTTTTATATCGTCATAAAACTTCCATCACGTGATTTCCAGAAAATTCTATTACGCAGTTATAACACCCAAGCGCTAAATCACGTGTTCTCCAGAAAATTCTGTAACGTCTGTTAAATCACGTAATTTTTCTGGAAATTTCCAGTTTTTTCTAGTAAAGTTACAGACACATGTGTCTCTTTGCAAAATCAAACACTGACAAATAAAAGAGCAGAGTATAATGCAAGCTTTCTTATGATTGCATCATCCAGTTATAATTTGTTCAGCAGAGTGATACAAGCTTAGTTATTATTGCATCATCCAGTTAACATGTAGTTTCATGCATCTAGTACATTTATCGATCGCAACACAGCAGTCACCGCCTGGGCTACAGTAATCAATCAGCACAGGCAGAAAACATGTATAGTTCGAAAGATATGTCTGTTATAGAATATCTGAAATGGGGGAGGGTTTTTTCTCTGACAAATATGTTTTGGAGGGGAAGGGGCCTAAAATCTAGAAACCTGGTTAATACAAATAATGTTTTGGAGTGTGAGAGGGGGTCTTCTCCTGATAAATATATTTTCTAACCTGTTTTGAGTCAAGCTACAGGTTGGTTACAAATATGTTTTGAGGGAAGGGGTGGGGGAGGGGAAAGGGTATTAAATCTAGAAGTCCCGTTTTCTTCTACTACTAACAGTTGCATCAGAGTTATTTAAATAATAAATTACATAAACTACAGAGGTAGCAGGATACGCGTTCTTGTAGAAGGGATTGTCAATGTCAGTGAGTATACCCGGTTTTGAGTTTTTATCCAAGATGACAACTAGCTTTGATCGTGATTGTTTAACTGGTTCTAGTTTATCTCCTATGATCCATGTTGATCCGTCTTGCCCGGTTTGTTCAATAATAAATTTGATCCTGAAAAATGCTTCTTGTTGTCTTGTAGACGATCAATTATTTTATCCGAGAATCTGTTATTCATTGTTGAATCTATAAATATGCCATCACCATGTATTTTAAAGGTAGACCAAACGTAAGCAGCAGTATCATTTTAAAACTCATTCTTGGCCATTCTGATTATTTCGTGTAATTGTAGTTCAAATGGTAATTGTTTTCTGTTATCGTTCAGTCGGTCAAAATCAAACCTTGATGTTGATGTCTCAGTCGATGATAACCGTATAAGCTCATCTTGTGTTGCTTCTAGTGATCTAATTTTTGGGGGATAACGTTTAGATCTGTTTTTGATTTTGCAAGCGGTAGTTCGAAACCTGTGAGGTCTTGATACTTTGGTTGCACTAATCTAACTTATGTCCATCGACCCATTGTTATACGAATTACTTTTCTTTCAATGAACATCTTTTTAATTAAATAATATCAGTATATATAAATGTCGCAATCTAAAACTACTTGTCATTGGTTCGGTAACACCATGTGGAAAATCATGCAGAGGTGATTATTGCGGAGTTCATTTATGCAGTGTTCCTCAAGGAAGCACAGGGACAAAACCATGTTTGATATAAGAGTCGGAGTCAAAGGAGTAACACAAATTTGCCTAGCTTGTGGTGGAAAAATATACCCCGCGCTGAAGAGATACTTTGAGACAACGAATGCAGATGACAATTTAAAAAAAATCAAAAAGATTATATCGAGAGATACATAAAAAACAAAATAATTGATCACGTAAGTGACAAATCAGTCGAAAAAGTTAGTAATGAATCAGTTGAACAAGTTAGTGATGAATTAGACAATCAGCAGAAAACATAACAAAACATCACAGAGGTCTCAGAATTGAGTAACGAGGCTAATAACAGGGCAAATAACAAGTGCTGTTACGAGAACAGGGCCTTGTATTTTTTTTTTTCAGGTCATATTCACCAAGTTTGACCGCCCTATTCCTCTGTTCACCCCCTTTGTAAAAAAAATCACCAAGAACAATATGCCCGAATTGAGTAATTTACGTTAAATAAAATAATACTTCATTGAAACATAACAAAATTTCGTAGAGGCACCAGAAATGAGTAACGGGATTTAGAAGAAGAAAAAAAACGTTTTCTTACAAGGGCCCGTCACACAAAAGAAGCCCTGTGTATTTCTTTTCCACAGGGAAAATTCCCGCTCTGCCACCATATCCCTCTGTTCACCCTTTCAGCTGCTAGTGTATATGAAGGATGCACATGGTTTGGATTCAGAGAGGACAGAAGTCGGAAGAGCCCATCGGAGATCAAAAGAAAACCAAAGACCCGTGATTGCCAAATTTTCAAATTATAAAGACAAAGAGAAAGTGCTGAGACGATATAGAGAAACAACGAAAGAAGCCCATGAAGCAGCCACGAGGACCGCGTCTGAGAATGAAAATGCAACGGCAGCAGACCTGTTAACGTACGTTTTGTTGAAGATTTTCCATTCAGAGTGATAAAGGTCGTGCCAACCTCTACCCGACATTGAAAAAGGCCATAAAACAAGGAAAAAGCTTTCTATGAAAATGACAAGCTAATAATAGACGGTTACACGTATGTATTTGATGAGGTTAGAAATGATGCTACTCTTGTAGACAAAAGATAGGACTCAGGCCGAGGTCTAAAAAATGTGTATAAGGAGAGCGGTTCGACATGTGGTAGGTTGTTTGGTATGGAATATATCTGGTCAAGTGAAAAACTTTCTACAGAAAAGAGGTATGATTTTATTAACTATGTTGAAAAATTTGATATACTAGTCTTTGTTGAAACGTATGCAAAAACTATCGATCAGTTTCATATTAACGGTTATAAGAACTTTGATATCGTAAGAATTAAATCACAATCAGCGAAAAGAAAATCGGGGTGGGGGATCTCGGCGTTTGTTCATAAACCCCTCTTCAAGCATTTAAATATATATAGAGAAAAAAGAGTCTAAAATATTTTTTTTGTTAGATGTTTCATCTAAGGCTAGCATACTGAAATGGAACGTAAGTTTTGATTGTGTCTATTTGTCACCTGAATACTCCTCTGTTCAATCCGAAGAAAATGTATATGCAGTGGTAGAAAATGAGTAGTTCACATAAAAATGAAATATGCTGACTATAAAATAATAACTGCGGGTGATTTTAATGCATATACTGGTGCGGAGCCAGATTTTATCCAATATGATAGTATTATTGACCTACTTCAAGAATTTAATTATACAGAAGACGAAGAAATGTATGATCGGGCTCATCAAGACGTACGGGAGATAAATCACTAAATCACTATGGAGAAAAACTTTACAACTATACCAAATGATTGGATTGAGAATCGCCAATGGTAGATGTGGATCAGTTAAAGGGATAGGAAATCTACATGAATCCATTGGCAACTCGGCCTCAACAATAGATTATGTTTTAACTGGCGTAGGCTTTTTTTAAAAAAATATATCAACCTTTGACATAAATGATAGACTGGAATCGATATATATGCCCATTGGATTTTCGCCTGTCTACGTGGGTAAACTAGAGCACAAGTCTTTAAGTGTCTCTAGGGGTAACGAAGTAAATAAATACATATGGAACAAAGTAGAAAGTCTATCTTTTATCCAAAATTGCAAAGATCTATTATATCAAAATATGGATAAGATGTTAAAGGATATAAACAATAACAAACTTAATGAATGCATGGAAACAATTACTAACATTTACCATGATGCAGCAAGCACCATGAAGACAATAAATAGAAAGCAAAACCTAGCTGTGACATCTCAAAAAAGAATTGTTAAATGTCAGCATTGGTTTAACACAGATTGCACAACCGCCAAAAAAGCAAAGCCTTAAGATATCTAAGACAGTTCAGATTAAAAGACATGTGAATTACTTGAAAATTACAAATTTTATGTAAATATATAAAAATATCTTTCAAAAAGCAAGCAAAAGCAATATGAATAAACAAAAAAGTAGCCTTTTTCTGCATTATACTCTAAAAATACGCAATTCTTCTAGCGCCTTGAAAAGAACCCAAGTTGTGGTATGCAAAGCAATATCACGTCTGCAACTTGGTATGAATATTTTTCAGCATTATTTAATTTTTCCAGTTCTGTTGACCAGATACAGGAAAATGAAAACATTCAACTAATTCATGAGACTTTAAACAGAACAATTACTGAAGAGAAGGTTCACCTAGCATAAAGTAAACTGAAACATGACAAAGATGGGGGAAGAGATGTTTTATCCAGCGACTTCTTCATATGCACGGGCAACAAAACAGCATCAATATTGTAACACCCCGTGTGTTAAATATCGAAAAGACCAGAGTTCAGGACTTAAAAATGACTTTTATAAATAAAAAAGGTGAGATAGAACATGCTTTTCAATTTTGCACAGTGACTTTACATAAACACAGTGTCTATCACAACACTATCAATTTCTGATAATATTGAGCAGACTTGTTTGTCTAAATGCCAAAAGACAACGTTATAATACACCATATTAATGGTGAAATTAATTCTATTATTATATTCCTGTGTATATTAACAGCTAAATTTATTAGATTGGCTGTAACACATTCTGACACAGTATCGTGATCTCAATGAAAAAAAAAAATTTTTAGTACTAGTGCACGTGAGCAGTGTGGTGGGAGATAGCAGTGGCTTTATAAAGAATTATATAATAATTATAAGGCATTTAAATTCAATAGCAATCCTATAATAAATCTACTTAAAATTTCTCATAACAATATGAATCAGTTTTGGGATTTTAAAGTGCCAAAGTTAATATCGGTTACGTAAAAAAATATAATTTTTTGTTTTCGATTGGATTTGGAATTGCCGCTCTGACAGCTATCTGCCAGTGCACTGCCTTGCACTCATATTTATAGACTCCTATTCACGTCACATGACCTTAGTTAGCCAATCAATATTTGTCCTTTTCATGGCTAGCCATGGCGGTAACCAAGTCAACTGTAAAAACTGCATGGAAAAATCCCTCGGAACACAAAATTTAGACAGAATCAAGTTGTCCTCTCAATGTCCGTGGTGTGAGTTTTTACTTTTAACCTTATTTGTATATTCATACCTATAATTATGTAGAACTGAACGAAACGGACAAGTGAATTTTTATGCGAATCGAGCGTGAGTACAACATGTTCATGATGCAATGAGTCGTAATACGGTTAGAAGAAATAGTCCCTATCAAGTGCATACTATTTTTCACATTAAAATAAAATAACAAGTTCTACATAACCAAGAACTTACAATAATGAACAGTAACATCAGTTCTAACTTATTGTTGAACAAAAGTCTGACAAGAGAAATGTGATTCTTCGGCCGGGCACATTGATTCCATCACTATCCTGCATCTCCGCTGTTTCGGTAACAAAACTCACCAGATGGTTGAAGTCACTAATTTATGGACTAACATCATGTTTCTGGCTTTGATATTCCAAAATCATGGAAGGTAAGATAATTCATTTCCTAATCTGTTCATGTGAAATTCCAGCATGACACACGCATGGTCCAACATGAAAATGAATAGGACAAAATAACTGCTAACATGGGAACTTCTTTCCACTTAATGTTGATGTCCCAGGGCTTGTAGAACTGTTGATGTCCTTAGATGAACTCCTTGACGAATTCGCTAATACTCATGACAACAGCGTGACATTACGAGGACCAGAGCAAGGTTTTACACTCACGTTTAGTATAAAACACAGAATACACATTTATAAGAGATCTAAACAATGGTGGGTGGGTGGCATTCGTTCAGGAATGGAAGAAGTAAGTGACACATGGCAGATGTTTCAGTGACAGATGAAAATCACATGATCAAATATGCCAAAGTCTCGTAGGTCGACATCATCTCACATCTCAACGTTTAACAGCAAATAATCTTCACACATTAATTGGACAATGTTTATGCATGTAAAACTCCATTCACAATACTATTAAGGTATTAGAACGTAGTGAACTGCATCATGTTTTTCGGACGTTGTTTCATGTTTGTACATTATCATTATTGGCAAAGGAATGTAGTTCTTAATAGTGCCTAGTATTTTGGTTTGTTGAGTTAGGTATTACAGTATTAAAAATATTATTCAATAAATTATTCGATGTTGGGTATTATCCAGAATTTTGGTCAATGGCTGTCATCATACCAATTTTGAAGAAACGGGAGGCAAATGAACCCTCAATTACAGAGGCATTAGTCTACTACATGTATTAAGCAAAGTGTTTACAACGATATTAAATAATAGGATAAATGAATGGGCGGAAGAAAACATATTACTGGGCGAAGAACAAGCAGTATGTTGAACTGGGTATTCTGCAGCTGATAATATATTTATTATTTAAGAAAACATTGGGGTAGATTCTATGCAGTATTTATTTGCTATGAAAAACCCTTTGCTAGGATAGAGAGACGTTTACTGTAACAAAAGCTGGTTAATGAAAATATTCGTGCAAAAATGTTAAGAATCATTGGGGCAATTTATAATGATGTAAACGCATGTGTTAAGTCCAATAATAATTACCGATGTGTTTAATTGCCCTTTGGGCGTACGCCAAGGCTGCGTTTTAATGCCTTTACTCTTTTCTTTATTTTTGAACAATTTGAAACCCTTTTACGTTGAAGGGAACAGGGAAGTGTCGGTAGAAACCATAGAACTATTTTTACTGTTGTATGCAGACGATTTAAATTTTTTTTGCTGATACTGCTCACAAGTTATAAAATATGCTCAATAATTTGCATACATATTGTCTAAAGTGGAAATTAAAAGTGAATACGGAAAAAACGAGTAGTTGTATTTCGCATAGTTGGCTATCTCAGAAGTTACGAAAAGTGGCACTATGGCCATACAGAGGTTAAGATTGAAACATATTGCGAGTATTTAGGATGCATGTTTTCTTCAAATAACTCTTGGTATATGTGTCAGAAAACTATGTCCTTGCTGGCACTGAAGGCTATGCATATATTGAAGCAAAGTCTTTAAAAATTTGGCAGATTACCCTTAACTGGATTGCTTCGTCTTTTTGACGCGAAGGTAGGTCCCATCCTTAATTATGGGGCTGAAGTTTGGGAGTTTTACGATGCCAATGATATTGAAAAAGCTCATTTGTCATTGTGTAGATATATTCTTGATACATCTAAGTCTACTCCAAATGCATTTCTTATATAACGAATTAGGAAGAATTAGTATCCAGTGTATGATATAAACGTATTTTGAAATACTGGCTAAGAATACTAAACATGTCGGAAGACAGATATCCTAAACAATGCTACAATTTACAGTTAAGATGGGGGGGCGGGGAGGGAATTGTGATTACTGGGCTAACGATGTTGAAAAGCTTCTTTTTACATTTGGTTTTGGCAATGTTTGGTGTATTCAGGCGTAAATGATGAAAATACATTTCTTAGATTGTTCAGCCAGAAATGTGAAGATATTTGTAGGCAAACGTTGCTGGACGAGATTAAGTCGAAGCATTTAACCGAAACCTTCATGCTGATCTGACTCGCGTATAAACCCGTTCA
The DNA here is from genome assembly GCA_016617855.1 of Megalonaias nervosa. Lineage (NCBI taxonomy): Eukaryota > Metazoa > Mollusca > Bivalvia > Unionida > Unionidae > Megalonaias > Megalonaias nervosa. The sequence continues at coordinate 819 of JAECUM010025945.1, read as the reverse complement.
CGTATAACCCGACCACTCAGTCTGAATAAGTATAAACATTAAAGAGTGCTGCAAGCGGTAAGTTCTAAATGCATTTATTTAGGCAAACGTGGTTTAGCAAAAATTACCCGTATGACTCTCTCGGGGTTGGCATGTACGATTATAACATAAAAACGGTATAAATTTGTTTGAAAAGTCAAGAAATTTATTTAAGTGTCTGTTTTCTTATGTTTTTCCCTAATTCAGAATAGTGTACAACTTGATCAGACGATTACAAGAATTGAGCATTCGCGGGTTGCTGTAATACCAACTCTCCCTTTTGACTGATTGTTTGTTTATGCGTTATTGCATTAGACTTTTTATAACATTGCACCAGTAATTATGTTTTTATTTTGCCTTGAAATTGTAAATATTCATTAAAATATTATCCCAGTATGACAATAATGAACACCAACAGGGGATCAAACATTTGCAATTATGCTAGTGAGCGTATTTATACAACGGCGCCACCGCATGTACATTGTAGATCTGAACGCGCTGAATGAAGTACATTCCGCTGAATGAAGTACATCCCTTGGATTCGAATCATGGGCACCACTGCTCTAAACTTTAATGATAAATCCAAAATTCAATAATGAAGTTTCAGAAATAATGCTTCGAAATTTATGTTAATACCGCAAGGGGGCAGGGGCCAGTTTTTATGCACAAATTTAATGTCGCATGCACCTGCCTAATATAAAAATTAATAAAACAAATAATACATGAGTGACGTAAAAAAAAAAAAAAAAGGTCCATATATTTGGATAGGTATTATGAAGCACAACATAATCATATCACACT